>JAOEHI010053918.1:0-14623 GCA_025447815.1 Percopsis transmontana | reverse complement strand
AAGGGGCCTAAAGTGTGCCAAGAAAACATCCCCCACACCATTACACCACCACCACCAGCCTGCACAGTGGTAACAAGACATAATGGATCCATGTTCTCATTCTGTTTACGCTCCCACAGGACTGCCGCATACAGGATGTTTTTCCCTTTTCACACCATTCTTTGTGAACCCTAGAAATGGTTGTGCGTGAAAATCCCAGTAACTGAGCAGATTGTGAAATACTCTGGTGCCAGACTGGCCCGTCTGGCACCAACAACCATGCCACGCTCAAAATACCTTAAATCACCTTTCTTTCCCATTCTGAGATTCAGTTTGGAGTTCAGGAGATTTTCTTGACCAAGACCACACCCCTAAATGCATTGAAGCAACTGCCATGTGAATGGTTGATTAGATAATTGCATTAATGAGAATTTGAACACGTGTTCCTAATAATCCTTTAGGTGAGTGTAGGTGTGGAGTCTTGCCAAGGCTGGATCCGGCACACCAGAGGTTTTTTTCCCCCGTTGCCAGGCTAAGGACAACGTTGCCTGTGATGTAGATGAAGTCCTCTTGCTTGACCCAGCGCAAAGACGTGATGCTGAGGCCTAATGAATCCCTTTGATTGCAGTTCCATTTACAGTGTACTGTAGTGTGCTATTTCAGTACTTTATTTTTTCAATATGTAAATGATAAATCTACTCAGTTGTGAATATTTTTTATGGGAAAAAAAATGTAATACAATTTTTTGGAGCTGCATGCCCTGAACACTGTTTTCCATTTTTTTAATCTAGTGTGTAATGAATGCTCAGCGTTTTAATTTTGACTGGCTGTGGTATAATCTGAAAACATTGTTTGATTTTGAGAACAGATAATACTGTTTTGAGGCAATTGTTTGATTTTGCAAGAAGAATCAAAGGTTTTGTGAATGTGAAATTGGCTTTTGTGTTTACAGTTTTGAGAAAAGGATGGGAGTTTTCAAGAGATGTGTTTTAGCAATTGTGAAAAACTAATGATGAAGTTAAGCATTTATATATATTCACTTATTCAAAAGTACGTATATATGTCATTCTCATTTACCTTGAAATATTAATTATTTAAAACATTTATTTATTTACAAAACATGTAGGCCTACATACAGTTCCCTGCCCACTTAGCTTTGTTCCAGTCCATGTTTTCCTTCTTTTGCATGTTATGTAGTTCTAGTCTGTGTTCTTGTGCTCCATGTTTCTGTTGTCCCGGGCCTGGTTTTCTGTCTCCCGCATTGCTTGTGTCGTTGATTTGATTGTTTTCACCTGTGCTCCCCTGAATTTAAACCCAGTGTTTCTGTTTATTTATTGCTGGTTTTGTGTTTCCAATCTATCGTTCCATTGTGTGTTTCTTTGTTTCCAGTTACCGATTGCCTGACAAATGTACTTCTGCCATTCTGAATACCCCAGGTACCAAAACTTGCTTGTACCTTGACTGCGAACCTGCTTAAGTAAATTCTTACTTACCTGCACTCCTGTCTCCGAGCCTGAGGGTGTATGGACCAATGGAAGCACCTATACTCTATTAGTTCTGCTTATGCTCTCTGGTGGACCCACCACTGCTGGAAGGGACTTGCATTAGCTAAGCTGCAAATGTTCCTGAGAATGGTGCACCTAGATTATAAAAAGTGTGCAAATGGAAAGGCTTTCATAAATAGGCAGTAGGCTGAATCATTATTGTATTATTGTATTATGTATTATATATGTATTATGTCAACAGCTGCCAAGCACGTTTATTTGTATGAAAAATTCCAAATTGCAGTTTTAAATGTAACATTCTAACTGTTTAGAGGTTGTAACATCTGTTAACTTATTTAGTGTTACCACACACATTACACAATCAGACTAAACAACAGCATGTTGGTGTAATAAACAGACTGTGAACTAAAAAGTCTAAATCTAATCTTTATGCGTTTCCCCCCACCAGAGTGCCCTCATGCAACCTGGTCCAGGATCCTGGGCTGCTAACCTGTGCAATTAGACAGAGAGACAGATAGACAGGGCATCTGGTGGCTAGGTCCCTGGGAGCCACATGGACTGTATTCTATTAATGATGCCCCAGTCCTGAAGGGGTCCACCAGCTGAGCACATACCCACGAATACACATTGTATGCACAGATGCATCTGAGGTTGTTCGGAGTGCAGCCACACACAGAGCCAACTGGAAACAGACACACACACCATTAACAAACAACACATCAGCAGCACAGTAAGGAATGCCAGCTATGCAGTAGCAGCTCAGTTGACAGCCTCCCTCCAGTCCTCATTTCTTGGTCATTTAACCACTGGTGTTTACACGCGCCAGTGTAATCCAGCTAACAGATATTTTACACTTGTTAATAAAACCAGTTTTACGGTGGTATCAGATTTGTCAAGATTTACAGCCTTTACAGAAAACACTTTCCAAGTGTATCCTCACTCCATTTTTGAAGTCTGCTCCATGTTTGACAGAACTCAAACCACATTAAACCAAGTAGGTATCATCGCTACTTGTACTTTAAGCAAATCCTTAAGATTCAGTATTTCTAATGTCCACCAGGGGCCTTTTCCCAAAACAGGCTTCTCCCTAGAAAAAGTCAATTCATTTTTTCTATAGAAAAGTGTGTGTAGTGGCTCACGCCATGAACATACGCACTCACAATAGCAGGACTGAGTTTACCGTGCCATGCGTCAAGCGGCACGGAAACAGGTAATCACAGTTATTGCCCACACCTGTTCCCCATCTCCCGAGTCCCGTGAGACAAACCTCCCGGCCCGCCCTTCCACACACAAAACATTGCTCCCAGCCCTCTGCCCGACGCATCCGTCTGCAATGTGAAAGGGAGGGAGAAGTTAGGTGTGTGGAGGAGTGGTTCCCCGCAGAGAACCCGTTTCACCTGCTCAAACACCCCCTGACACTGCTCTGTCCACTGGACCGGATCTGACGCACACTAGCGGGTCAGGTCAGTCAGGTAAGTCACCGTACTTCCCTCCTGCCTGAGGGACTCGAGCACCATGGCCACCCCCTGCACATGCTGCTCCCAGGTGTCACTATGAATGAGGGCATCATGTGGGCAGCAGTATAGGAAGCGAGAGGCCTCAGCACCTTATCCATTAGACACTGGAAGGTGGCTGGGGCTCTGAACAACCTTAAAGGAAGTGTGCGGAAGTGGAACAACCCAAACAGAGTGGAGAAGGCCGTTTTCTACCTGGACTCCAGAGATAAGGGCATCTGCCAATAGCCATTGGTCAAATTCAGTGTAGTAAAAAAAGCTGTGCAAAGCCAGTCTTGAAGCTTGTTGACCCGGTATATTGTGTGACACCCCATTAACCCGCCAGTAGTCAACACACA
The DNA here is from genome assembly GCA_025447815.1 of Percopsis transmontana. Taxonomy (NCBI): domain Eukaryota; kingdom Metazoa; phylum Chordata; class Actinopteri; order Percopsiformes; family Percopsidae; genus Percopsis; species Percopsis transmontana. Next base: position 11,287 of record JAOEHI010053918.1, on the reverse strand, counting down.
ACCTGATGGACCCATACTTCACCAGAATGATGGGACTACACCAGGGGCTGTGCGATTCTTCTATTACCCCCATCTTTAACATCGCCTCTTATTCCTTCCGAATTATTGCGCAAAGTGGCCAGTAGCACCTCACCCAGCGGCCTGTGCCCGTCTGCAACCCATCCAGGTATTTCTCCAGGGTTACCTGGTCCACCACCTGCTCCATGGTCCTCTTCCCTGGGTTGCAGCCATCTCCGGGTGGCGTCGAGGAGTTTCTGGGAGAAGGCAAAGAGACAGTCTCACTCCCCCAGCTGCTCATGTCGGAGCCGCCGCCAGCGGCTGAGCCCTGTGTCGTTCAAGATGGCCTTCTTGACCGCCGGGTACGCATTCAGCTACTCCACCGGGACATCTTGGGTAGCCGGATGGTTGGTGGTGGATTGCCGCCGCCTGCCACTCCTGGATTATGTGATCTTGTGTAGTATCTCCGCCAGCACCAACAGGGGCTGGGCAGCACACTCTTGGCTGATTGGTCCATAATGGGGTTTGAGTCCCTGTTCGGGCACCACTGTAGCGGCTCACGCCACGAACCAACAAGTTTACCGTGCCGTGCACGCGTTTATTCTCAATGACAGTTCACATAAATCATTCAACTAAAAACACAGAGGCCGTCCCCCTGCCTGGTTTGGGGTTTATACATAAAACATAAAGCATACAGCAGGACTTGATGCAGCTTTCCTTCCTGGTATTCCTCTCCCCATGGGCCTCGCCAGTGCTCCTTTTACTGGGGAAACACAGTATTTGTCCACACCTGTTCCTCATCCCGAGTCCGTCCCGTGAACCACACCTCCCGGCCCACATCGCTCCCCCCCCCCCGACACAGTGTTATTCCGATAATTTATCCATTAATATTAAGGCTTGTGACACTTGTAAAGCCAAACTCCTGGCTTCAAAAAATCTCTTCAGAAACTATAGTCACATCACACACACTGCATTTATATTAAAGTATATACAGTTTATGCATTAAACACAAAACAATACACAGTTAATCTGAACAAAGATCACCAATGTGAATGAGCCTCTTTTAATGCATTCTGCATGAAACAATGAGCCTGTGAATGGAGGGAGTCGGGTCGAGGCTGGGACGATCTGCAGCGCGACAATAAGCTGCTTCTGTGACGTGTGTCGACACAGCTGACACAAGGCTATTCCAACACACACTCTGTGCCATTGACACTCTCTCATTGTCTGGTGTACACACTTTCTCTTACCATTGCGTCATTCAGTTGACGCTATTATCCAAAGTGACTTACAATGAGTACAAATACAAAGAGCAGATATCATATATCAGCTATCAATATAGATGCTTACAGTTAGGCCAAATCTGGGGCTCGAACCCATGACCTTCCAGCTGGGAGTCGAACACCCAGACCACTAGACTATCCTACCCCCCACTTTCATACAAGCACAAAACACACAAGCACAAAAAGCACACACACACACACACACACTTGAAGTGCATTATGTGCCACGCCATGCTGGTTGAAGGGAAATCTGCACATTTGAGAATGGTTATTAAAACCATTAAATCAAATTAAATCCAGTGTTTTTATTAGGCTCAATACAGCACCTGTTCTGCAAGTAATCTGTGAGTGTGAATGGAAGAGGAAAGGAGAAGGTAAAGGAATTTTCTATAAGATAGAGATGTTGTGTATGTGGAGAAAAACAGTCACTAGAAACCTGGAGATGAAACAGTTACAACAAGAATGTTTAAACGTCATTGTCTTGCAACCTACCAGAGAAGTGTTCTCAAAGTTTTGTACACATGGTACATTTACAGCATGTAGCAGGCCCTTTTATCCAAAGTGATCTGGTGTATAAGGAGAAGAGTAAGGGTCCCAACAAAGATCCTAGTGGAGCCCCAGTGTTGAGTGGGCAGGGTTTGGACAGGTTTCCATTCCAGAGGACTTGATAGGAGCGATCTGTCAGATAGGACTCAAACCAGGAGAGTGCAGAGTGGGCAAAGCCCAGCTCAACAAGCGTCAATAGAAGGAACTGGTGGTTTACCGTGCCCGACGCTGCAGACAGGTCCAAGAGGATGAGGACAGAGGAGTGGGAGGAGGTTCTAGCAGTGTGAAGGGCTTCTGTCACCATGAGAGGAGCAGTTTCAGTGGAGTGAGCAGCCTTGAAACCATACAGGTGGGGGTCCAGGAGGTTGTGTTGTGAGAGGTAGAAGGAAAGGAGACTGCACGCTCAAGGCTTTTAGATAGGATGAAAAGGAGAGATACTGGTCTGTATTTCTGGGCTGTGCGTCAAGGGCTAGTTTCTTGAGTAGCTGGAACCGAGTTTGTGGAGAGGAGTTAATCAGGGAGGTGAGGAATGGTAGGATGTCATTTGAGATGAGTGTTTGTATCTCTTCTGTGGAGAGGTAGGAGAAAGTGTTTTGATTACTGACAGGCAGTGTGCGACAGGGAATAGAGGCAAAGGAGCGGCTAATGTCATTCACTTTCTTTGAGAAGAAGGTTATAAAATACCTAGGTTTAATGACAATAAATGGCATGCTCTAAATATTTGTTTCAGTGTGTTTCAGGCGACGTTTGCCCTAGGCTGAGGCAAGTTAATTCCCGTATTAAGGATGTCTGTGCCATGTTTATGGAATGTGTGTGTGTGTTTGTGTGTGTATGTGTGTAATTGAGCATGGGCAAGTGTTGTGTGTGCTAGTGGACATGTCTATGTGTGTACAAACACTGTAGGAACGTGTGTTAAAGCCCCTTGCTGCCAAAGCCCAGATTTATGCCAAGATTAATTATGAGCATGTTGTCCAGATAGGGATGAAAATGCAACACGACATCTGCTGTAATCATATTACTGTGTCAAACACAAGCCAGCCCTGGTACCCCAGCCACCATTACACATGACAGGTTACTATGCAGATGGAAGCTTAATAATACAGCCCACAAGTTGAACTTGCTATTTTCCAGACCAGGGGCCTCAAAAATATCCTAACTGCTTGTCCTATCTAAACTTAAGATTAAAATATATGAAAATTCCTATCTTCCTATTACAGAAGCAATTCCTAAACTCATGGCTGTGTCCTATCCTATCTCAGACCTGCTATCTTATCGTAACTTAAGAAATGCTAACTAAATGAAATTTTTCAATTGTCATGTCTGTATCTATGCTTAGAATGTACACAAGACTGCTTGTATCTTTGGTTAGATAGGCTGCTCAAGAGGGACAAGCTATAATATCAATGGCTATTATGCTATTATGGACACGTCGATCAAATTCAAAATGAATCATCTTTGCAGTCGATATATACACGTTCCGGAAGCGTTTAAAGCGTCATCATATGATTTGAGTAGCCTTTTAATCATTATATTTCTGTGTTCATGTTCCTCATCTTCATTGCCATACAAACCTAACAAGAGTGCTGCTGCCATTTTTGGTGGTAAATTTGAATTTAGGACAGGGTCTATTTTCTGTAATGTTTCTGTAATGAGGCCCCTGGTTCCTATACGTCAGAGGTTCTCAAACCTTTTGACCAATGACCCCCAAAAAGAAATTATTTAAAGGGGCTGTGATATATGAACATACAAAAGTGTTAATAGTCAACTCCATAAATTGGCATAATTGAAAAATTATTAACTTGTGACCATTTAACACATTATCAGAATGAAAATACACTCATCTGAACCTTTACTCTTTTTCATGCAGAGCATAGTAGGTCTATCTCTGAAGAGTAAGCTCTTCGGAGTGATAGTGATGGTGTGAGAGCAGAGACAGTTTCTCCTCATAACACAGCAGAGACCACGACTCTGGAAAGGTCATTCATAAAACATGATTGTCTAAAAATAATCCCCTTCTCTTTACACTGGTCACTGGAACTGCTCGCAATAATCTGGGTCAAAACCTGGAGTGTTCCTGCTGGTCAGCGATGGCATATGAAAGACAGAATGTATGCATTGATTAATGGGTAATATTTTGGAGATATAACAAAATAAAAATACAAATCATAGTCAAAGTATAATGACTCTTCAGTATAGTATGGCCTACTGTATCTAGTGATAACGTATAGTCTGCTGTCAAGTTATATATAGGCTGTTATAGTCTATTATTTATATAGGTCTACTGTATACCATAAAACTTCAAATAAAAGCCTAGTCCCAAATAGACGCCTGTCCCTATCACTGGCCTGGTGTGGCTACACGTTTTGACAAATAAACGCCTGACTCAATTAGATGCCTGGTCTGGTTTTTATAGAAGTTCTTTGAATGTATAGAGCTAGTTCTAATCTGTTAAAATAGTCTAGTGGTCTAGGTGGCTGGAAGGTCACTGGAAGGTTGTGAGTTTGAGCCCCAGAGTTGGCCTACCTGTAAGCATCCTCAAGCCTCAAGCAATATGCCTAACCCCTATATGCTCCATGTAATAGCAGCATGTAATTGTAAGTTGCTTTGGATAAAAGCTTCTGCTAATTGTAATACATGTTTAAACTTTTGTCAATATGTACATGCTACACATCGTCAGATCAGTTAGATTCTCCACAATTCAATTGTTCACTTCATTTTACGGAAACCATAAGTATAATTAATTCAAATTTACCAGCATGGTAAACAGGAGAGATGAAAAATAAGTGGTACCTCCCTACCTTTGAAAGGGTCATAACGTGTCCATTCCTGGATTATTTATATTCCTTTTGTCTGTTCACCATAATCCAAATGTTTTTTTTCATAAAAATTAATTCAAATTCTGAATATTTTTCAAAATTGTATAGTAATATTCATACTGGTTCAAATAATCAATTTGATTGTTTTTTACATATTTGCTGAGCTGCTTTTTGGGTGTAATTTATTACATACCTTTCCCAAATATAGGCAGGGTCAGTTCAGTGATTCAAGCAAATAAAAGCTTTTATTAAAATTTTTACAGTATTCATATAAAGCCTGCGTGATATTGTCTATCGCTATACGGTTAGTCTATACTGTATAGTCTAATGTAGAGATGCCAGTTGACATGACAATAAACAGAACATAGCCTATATTTACAGAATTGATTTACTTTTTGTAGCTAATATGATTCATCAATCCATAAAAGGTAACACAAAGTGTTGGCCAAAACTATACAGGGTGAGAAAACCTAATAGGCCTAGTCTACTGTTTACCTTATAGTTGAAGGGAGGGTCTGATTACCAGTAAAGTTACATAACTAGTTATAACTGCCAGTGTTGTTTTCTTATCTCTGGGGAACTATTTTCTTCACACTCACGGAGACAGGGGAGTTGTGCTTTTATCCAATGGGCCTATAGAAACCATGAAAAGACCATACAAAGGCAGTTGTTATACTGGAGTGTATTGAGTTGTTATCTAGTATAAATATAGTAGGTTTACGTCTATCTTCTCCGTGTAACTGTAGGCCTACACCGAAGTAAATTATGTGTTGCGTTTCCGTGTCACACGTTTCTTCCCGTTCACGTCTTCCTGAATATAAACCGCTAAGTTTCACCTATATACCCTCCTCTTCCTCTATGGACTTTTAAGGTGAGCTCCGTGATTGGGCGGTCAAGGGTAGGGTTTGAAATCACATGGTTTTATTTCCAGATCTCCGAGACGCCATTTTGGAGGAAAGTTTGGAATTTTTTGACCTGGGAAAGGGAAAATAGAGGAGGGGATACCGAGAGAAGTTTGACACGAATGCATACGGGCGTTATCGCGAACAAAGAGTGCGGGGGAAGTTGGCGGAAGAGCCGGGGATAAGTCACGGCTGCTGAGACCGCAGTTGTCTTCTGCCGCCTGGACTAGATTTGTGCGATTTATTAGTTTTTTTTGAGTACCTCTAGCTGCTGCAAGGAACGTCAAGAACACCGTTGTCACTCCGCTGTCGTCAACATCGCGTGTGCATGCACCTATCGCCGATCATCGTGCACGTATAACCCTCCCTGCCTGGCCGGGCTGTTTATGGATTTGAACGCTTGCTGGGTCCGGGTTTACCCAGAGATCGGCTCCAACTGCATATGTGGTGTCGTGGCGTCCCCTGTCAGCTGTCAGCCTGGACAGTGCGCGGTGCTGCCGGCCTGCCTCTTCTAGCAGTGATCTCCGGTACGGACGCACGGTAACGTGCACTATCACCGGACCTGGTCGTGTTTTGCTCGGGGTCTTTGCGGGAGTATTTGGTGCTGAAGCGAACTTGCGGGTTCACTGTGAAGGGGAGGGGGTTTCCAAGCCCTGGTCGGGGGACTCAGACAGCGGCCAGTGTACTGCCTCCGCTACCTATAACGTTTATTACCCTGCGACTGAAGCTGGCTAACGTGCTAGCGCCTTACCGTGCCGAGCCGTGCCCAGCCTAATCATGCCCGTCAGAAAGAAAGGTAAGCGGCTTTTGTGCGCGCGTGCCTGTGTGTGTGTGTGTGTGTGTATGTATACGTATGAGTGTGCGTGTGTGGTGCAGGCTAGTAGTGCTAACTCCATACACTCGCATGCAGAAGAAGCACTGCACTGAAATGGATATGAGGCTTCATAGGTCAGTTATAACTCAACACGAACTATTCCATACGGCTTGCTGTTGATCAGCTGGGTGACTCTAAGCAGGTGAGCTCTGCTGCTAACCAAGTTATTAATGGGCACCTTGCTACTTTATATACCATCAATGTTACCAGTCGCTTTTTACTCGGGGAAAACTTGTATTCGCAACTTGTACAAAGTCAAGTCTGAAAGGGCTTCACAAGCCCACATTTCCTACAGAAAGTAAGAACTCTGCTTACATTTTTAACGTCCACCCAGACAAGGAAGATCTCACAAAAACATGGAAGAAACATTAAAATGATGAAACATTTATCAATAATCTCAAAAATCTGGAAACTCCCATCTATGACGGCCAGGCCTGCAATAGGTCCAGAGTGGGCATCATAATTCACATTGCATAGATATATAAATACTGAGGAAAAAAAATGTCCACCATCTTCAGATGGTCCTTAGAAGCTGAACATACATGTCTGCCAGTGGACTCCTTCTGGAGAGTTGGAACAGAAATGAGTGTGTTCAGTGATTTATGTTATCCTGAAGTATCCTTCTCTGGTGTCTGTGTTCAGATGCACAGCGAGCCCTGTCACTGCTGGAGGAGTACCGCACCAAGCTGAACCATACAGAGGACAGACAGCTTCGACACTCCATCCAGAGGGTCATAGACGTCTTCCAGAGCAGTCTCTTCCAGGCTCTGATTGGTGAGTAGTTTTCATCTACAGCAACATACGATAGCATTATTAGATTGGTGGCAGACGTTTTAATGGTTAAGCTAGCCAGGGAATGGAACCCCTAACCCTGTCATTTTAGTGCCTTGCCCTACCCATTGAGATGCACAGGGAGTCGAACCTCTAATCCTGGCAGTGTTGCTACACTAAATTGTGTATCCAAACCAACCTCAGTTTCCAAGTTTATTTATGAAATGCACAAACACAGCAGCAGCAACGAATGGTAATGGCGTTCCATCTTTGTGGATGAGTGGATTATGTACTATCAAGCTCTTGCTCCCTATAGGAATATATAGCTATTGCTTTATATGTTACTATATAATTTGACATGTACTCGTTTTGTGGATTCTGGACCCTAGGAACATTTGTAATGCGTTGTGGTTGTCTGGAATACAGTTGGACTAAAAGTGCTAAATGTTTTTTAGGTTGTTGTGCCAGTTTGGCTCTGAGCTGTGTCACCTGGCCTGGCAGGTTATAAATCCATGATGTGACTTAGTTTTCCTCAGAGCCAATGTAAACGGAATTTGCCATTAATGTCCTGAAAGACACTCTCAAAGCCACAGAGCAGCCGAAGAAATCCCATAGGCTGAATTGACAGGGCGTGGGGCTGGTCTGTGGTAACAACAGTAACTCCAGACAGAAATCAGACTTTCTGGATCTTGTTGACTCAGGCTTTATTCACAAAAGAAGAGCTTTCACTTCCCTCTTGAGGAGGGAGAGAGCTAAGCAGCGATTGGTTGTTATCTTTCCGAGCCACGCCTGATTGGTTCCCTTGTTCTCCTGTTTGAAAACAAAACTAATTTTATATTTTGAACTATTAATATATAATAAATGTTTTGTTGTGCTGTGTGTGATGACCTTTCTGGTAGAATGTCAGAACTAGTAGGCCTGCCTTACACTGACTCTTCCACCCATCCTTGTCACATGCAGGCAAACAAGTGTTAATCCTTTAGGCTCATCACTGTGTCTTTGGTTATGGACAGCAAGTACACAATAACCATCACACAAAGGTTCACATGTCAAATCCAGTTGATCTTAATCCCAGTTCCAGTCTCAAAGGGCTTTACAAGATCACTTGTAATACTAATTATCTGCAAAACCCTCTTATTGGACAAGGGAAACCTCTTTAAAATGATTAGGAAAAATGTTAGAAAGGGGCCCCATAGAAAGAACCCCCCCTCTAGGACAGGAGTACAACCCTATGTGACATGTAAAGCGCTGGGTAGCTTGTAAAAGTGCTGTATGTATGTGTGTAATTGATCATGATTATTAGTACAACATTTAACAGTGGACATTGCTGAGACAGATTTGAAAGATGATAAAACAAGATTGTATTCATCCTGTATTTAGTCTTCCCTGTATTGGGAGGTCTGAGTTCATGTTCAGCTACTGTGCTCAAAGATACAGGAGGGTTTTGGGGGGCCACGACTCCCAAGAAAATGCACATGGAGGGTTTCAAAATATAATCATTCACAGCCTAATTATATTGGCTGGTCAGTATAACGTACCGGTCGGCTGGAGAGACACACTGAACGTTTTTTTAAAACCTTCAAACCTTCAATTTGTTGTTTTTCTTGGGTGTCATGTGTTGGCTGCCCTATTTGGAATATTTATTTTGGAGTGTGTTTTATAATAATTAGTGGTAATGAGATTATTTTACGCTGATTTGGCGGAATGATTGATTGGCATAAAACTAAAAGTCGCTGTTCAAGAGTTTCTAAAGCATTAACAGTCTTCAGTCGATCTCATGGAATATACTGTAATGGCTCCAGGGTTAATGGCTCGCCTGGCAGCCGGGGCGTGCTCCACGGAAACTAACAGTACAGCAGTAATGTTGCCTGGCCTGTTTGAGTTTCCCAGGGCTGGCTTACTGACTGGCTGGTGTGCACAGTTCCAATGCCGTTAGCAGCCTCACCTCTAAAGCCTTGCATCCACCAAGAACATGTCTGCCAACACAGCAGGGGGTGCAAAAAAATCTTCTTGGTGGATACTAGTGCCTCCACTTGGCGGAGGTTGTCTTGCGATGTCTGCGAGTGTCCTTTGTAGCCGTTAAGGCATATTCAACATGTTGAATCTTTGGTTGTCGGCGAATGACCAAGTTGCATCCATTGCCAATAAGAGCACAATGAAAGTCGAGAGGGAGGAATTTTAGCGCTTGCCACAACATTTAAAAGAAAAAAGTTTAAATTTTACCTTCTAAACTTAAATGTGTAAGATCCCTTGTTAATCATTACCTTCTGTGCAGAATTGGTGTTTAGCCTCCTATTACTATGAAATCCCTTGTTTAAGAGGAACTACTTTTCAGCCCAACTCAAAGCTATTTTGTCAAAAAATGGTTTCAGGAAATAAATAATGCTACCAGCTAACTCCTAAGGGTAAATAACAGAAATATAACCAAGGTTTTGTCTGAGAAGCTCTTATACTGTGCTGTTGAGGCAGACCAGACCGCATCATGCATGTGTAGCGCTCTTCATATATACACACACACTATTACACACTTTTAAAGCTCGACATTCTAAAGCATGCAAACACATGGACCAGCAGCCTACACACGCACACACGCACACACACGGCCCATCATCTGAGTGTTGCTAATGAAAAATAGATTGGTACCGCATAGTCTACACACATGTGCATGCCCCATTCCAAGACATGTACACAGAAAGGAGAGCACAATGTAATCTCTCTGTTGACATGAAGATTATTTCCAGCCCCTAATACAGAGGGGGGATTCTGTATCGCTGTATTGAATGGACAAGTTCAGTTATGATATGACCCCACTTCATCATCATCATCATCATCATCATCATCATCATCATCATTATTTATACAGCACATAATTCTACTACTAAAAGCTGAAGAATGCTCTCTACTTCAGTTAGAGAGCTTCAGTTAAAGTTACACGTTGTGTATTTTTACTGTTACCTCTGAGGTCTTCCCACCGTTGGAGTTTCCTAACAAGATATATAATAGCTTTTCCAGTCATGAATATAAACATATTCTGTCCAACTGTCTAAATAGGTTGGGTCTTTTCTTAGATGGCAGGACACTAGGATATAGTTTTGTGTTACACTGAGCCTTTCTGAATTGGATAACACTGTCACAGACACAGACCTCTCTGTCAGACAGCTTGCCACACCAACAGGCTTGCCCAAGTTAAACCTCTAACTGCAGCACTCTGTAAAGGTATTCCACTGGGCACCCCCCCCCCCCTTTTTTTATTTTTATTTTTATTTATTTATTTATTTATTTATTTTTTTTTTAAATTGGCAATCAATACGGATCTCTGTTGAAGGGTGGCCCTGGGCCTCAGGCTGATCTTGAGAGGGCAGTCAGGCAAACAGTAGGCAGGGTATCCTGGGATACCAGCTCCTCGGAGACCCAAACTGCGCTTGTTGTGACTGGCTTGTTGCTTTCCGTGCTGCCTGGTTGCTAGGCAACGAGGTCTCTTACATTTAAGGTTATTATTGTTTTTAAAGAACCATGCTTTTTATTCCTGGTGATGTAGGTTCTCATAATAATTGTAATATTAATTATGAATCTACTTCTTTACATTTTACCTCCAACTAAAGTAGATGAACACCTCCAGTTGATGGCTTGGAATGGTTACCTGTGGCATAGATTAACCCAACAACCACTGGTAAATTTTGGGTAGCGTCAGGCTGTTCGCTGCTTGTGGCAGGTCCCACTCCTTGGCTGTGGCTCAGGTGAAGGGCAGGGTTAACTTCCCTCACAGCTTTATGTTGTAATCTCTAACATGTATGTTGAGGATGACCTAGGCTGACCTCTTCACCCTCAATTATGCAGGACTGGAGGCATTATTATTATTGTTATTCTTATAATTATTATTACAAATCTGGACACAATAAGTGTTGTTGTCTGGCGAAAACCCGCGCTGAATAAATTGCGTCATGAGGATATTGAAAATGGCCGACCTGATACCCCTGTCAGCCTGTCTGTCTGAAAGTAACCTGGTCAGCTTGAAGGGATTTGGCTTTTATTTATTGTCTATTCCAGCCAAGAACAAGGTAGCAACAGCCCTGTCTGAAACTGCAGATTGGTTCTAGA
>JAOEHI010053917.1:0-14624 GCA_025447815.1 Percopsis transmontana | reverse complement strand
CCCCCATACACACACTCACTCACACACACACACGCACACACACACACACACACACACACACACACACACACACACACTACAACAACACTCCTAAACGCAGAGTATAAACAGAGGCCAATTACATGTATTAGTCACTTCAACTGCCTCTTGGCCTCATCAGTGCTAACTGAGGGAGTGAAGGGAATCCCGCTAGAATGGAATGAATTAATTTGCAAAATCAATGATTTTGCGAAGGATATTCTCTCCAGCATTCACATTCAAGACATTCAACTTTTGCCATTAAAGGCTATTTGCAATTTATGAACTAATGTCGTTGCCATTAATTAACTAGATGTGGGGTTATTCATTTTGGTCCTAATTATTTAGTAGTATTTAATTCAACTTCGAAGATCCAGATGTTTTGTACTCTGCTCTGGGCCACAGAGCAGACCTATAATTGATATGATAAATAATCATAATTATTATTATAATTATTTCAACAAAAAAAGAATCAGAGGATGGATGGATGAACGTACAGTCAGATAGGCAGACATGGTGACCTCACCTCTCTTAGGTAGCAAGATATTCCTCGAAGGGCTGCACCCATCGCTGTGGGAGAGGGCAGCTAGGTAAAAGACAGAGAGAGAAAGAGAGAGGGGGGGAGACAGGGAGATGGAGAGAAGGAATAAGAAGCAGACGGGCAGAACAGCGAGACAGAGAGGAAAGACAGAGCACATACTTCCTTTTAATGTTTACAGACTTCCTGTTCAAAGCTTTACACTCCGTCAGGAAGCACGATGTGATGTGTTTTCAAAGCTACATACTCTCCGGGAAGCAGATGAATCAGTGTGTGTGTGTGTGTGTGTGTGTGTGTGTGTGTGTGTGTGTGTGTGTGTGTGTGTGTGTGTGTGTGTGTGTGTGTGTATGTGCGGGCATCTGTCAAGTGTACATGTGTGAGTCTGTTCATGTGTGTGTGTGTTAATGTGTTTTACCGGGGGAGGGTGCTCCAAGCAGGTGTGATAATATTTTCTCTGGTTGGGTTTGACACGTCTCAGTGCCACGCGGGACTCCCCTATGAACTCATTATGAGTCAGTTTGTCCTCGTCACACACCGACAACCTGCCGATGACAAGAGAGTGGGTGGGCGAGAGATAAAGAGAGAAGTATATATATATTTATTTAAAGCTACATTATGCTGAGGGATGTTTCAGGTCCCACCAGGTCCTCCCAAATCAACAGACAACGACTAGATTTTAAACTATTTGTCATATTTTCTGTAAATATTTTACTGGAAGAGTTGCAAACAGGTAAAAAATTAACCGTTGATAAAATATACTATATATGTGTGTGGTGAGCCTGTACTTTATCTATAAGTTCATGTAAATCTATGGTCTTAATAGCCATAGTCAGTCTCACTTTTTTACCAAATGGGGGGCACTGGGTTAATCCGGTCTTGACATGACCAGCATCAAAAACTTTCCTATGGGCAGAGCGTGTGCCCACAATGCACTGCAGTGCCTTGATGTGGCATTGATGTTTAAGTACTGTCAAAACGTTCTAAATTCAATTTAGACTATTAAATGTATCCGTGTATCAAATAAGCTTATAGCATGTGACATGCACAGAATGTATTGATAGGAGAGAATCATTATTTGTGTTTCTGAGCTGAGTAAAAATAGCTACATAAAAGTGTTAATACAATCTTCAAAAGAAGAACGCTCTGTGGCCCTTCGTACATACAGTATATACTAACACTGCCAGCTAACACGGTGAGCTAACACAGTGAGCTAACGTCAAGCCAATTTTAATCTAGCAAGTATATATTTACATGTTTAGCTCATTGTCATTGTTTGTTGTATTGTTGGTTGCTAGGATTTGTGTGTGTGTGTGTGTGTGTTGTTTGGCAGCTACAGTTTTGACGCATTCTGTGACCCCTGTGTGCGCCACAACGAGCACCGTTGGCATGCGGCCCAGAGTTCATATCTATTAATAATGAGTGGGAAGAGACTGATGCTGGGGGGCTTTTAAAGGCTGGCCCCTTCAAAGCTGAGCACCCTGCACAGCCGCTATATGCTGCTCTCCACACCGGAACCTGAGGTCGAACCCCCTCCCCTCCACACACACACAGATCCCTGCACGTGTGCATAAACACACAGATACGAACACAGCAGGGGTCCAGAGTAGATCACTACACACACAGACATAGTCATAGGCAAACCCCTTCGCCTAAGGGCTAAGCCGCTAAATGACTTTTCCACTTGTTTTCATAATGATGAGCAGGTGGTGGGGGAGCTACAACAGAAAATCCTAGGAAACACTTTTCTGTTGCCGGGGGAAACGGTATGTAGGGACCACATGGGTAATTTGATGTAGAAAATCTAAGGACATTCCTCTCAAGCTAGGTATTGGCTGTTGGTTTTAGGAGGATATTACCTCGGAGGCAATACTAATACTGCTTTGATAGCATCCACTACAGGCCACAGAGATTAGAGGTGTTCTTTAGAGAAACAATATCTGCTACACGGTGATTGTTCTGGACCTGTTTGTTCATTTCAGAAAAGAAGAGTCTAAATTGTCTGTAGCACAATTGAACTTCTGTTAAGCCTTGGCTTCTGTTAAGCCTTGGCTCTGTAGCTTCCTTTCCTCAATATTAAGTCTTCCTACCAACATTCACCATTAAATTAACCCGCTGTTCAGCCGCCATTCATATTCCATTGTTTCTCAAAAACATAGTCACCTCGACCGGTGGAATGCATTCTCAAGTTACTGTAGAATTTCAATTTATAATCCAAAACATACATTTGTTTTTATTAAATTCGTATTTAAATGTGTTGTCTGGGTTTTAAACCAAAACAAGTGTTTTTATAATGCTGGTTTCCACCTCAAGAGCAGTACTGTATATACATGAGTATAGGCTATACCTTTTGTCTACACCTTGGTTATGTAGAGGATCGGTCCCTCTGCTCCTCAGTAGAAGCCACTTGCTGTGCCTTTGCAGCCATTATTTAATCATCAAGATACTTTACATCAAATTATCTTGAGCTGGAAAATTCTTGTTAGCTGTTAGCTACAACCCCACACTGGGTCTGTATGGGTTCACATTAGCTGGTGACTTTCCCAGCATGTGTGCACCATAAACTATAATATTATATGTACAGGCGCTGCTGTTGTCCGGTATTGCACACAGTTCACAGGGATGGTGCCTGTTGGTTGTTGAGCTCGATGGCTTGACTAATTTCATATCTTTTCTCCAGGTGCTGGTTAAATTGTCTTTTTGCGTATTGACACTTTAATTATTGAACTTGAGTGTCATAGCAGAATGTCAAGGTGTCGGTATAAATGATCAATGAGGTTGTGACGTTAGAAACATGAAGTATTCTGTTTCTGTCTCGTATGTCTCAGTTGTGTGGCAGTTTCTCTCTCGCTCTCTCTGCTTCTTAATCTCTCTATCATCTCTATCAATTAAATTTTCAATTTAACATTTTAGAATTACATGTACAGAATGTGTTGCTAAAGCTTATACAATCAAATTACATTATATTGATTTGTATATTATAACAATAAACCATTTAAGTAAAATCTCTCATTCTCATTCTCTTTCTCTTGCAAACACACACACACCTGAGAGTTTTTCTGTGCATGTCCTCTTCTGTGATTCCAACATAGGTGAGTGTTTCATTCCACACCGGGTTTAGAGAGTTGCGAATTGTCTTGGTTTTCAGCTTGTTGGCCTAAAAAAAAAGCAGTGAGAGGAGGGTTTTTAAAGGTCAGTGTCGATGTGACATGCTGTATTTCTTAAAAGTACTTCTTAAAAGAGTGCAGGGTTATCTCTCTCTCTCTCTCTCTCTCTTTCTCTCTCTCTCTCTCTCTCTCTCTCTCTTACCTTGCATGCCCCCGGCAGGAGATGCAGTTTGACGTATGGATCAGCTAGGCCATTGAAGTCCATTGGTTTGAGACCCTGCACAAGGAAATGTCAGTCACAATGTCAGTCACGTTTCAGTGGGAACTTGCAAGAATGAAAAAAAAAACATTTGAAACTAAGAAACTGTGGTTTATTACACATCTGATTACTTTGTATTATCCTCCAAATTGCCAAATCCAAAAACATGTAGGACAGCTATTTACTGTAGTTTGCTGTATTATCATTATCACCATTATTGTCAGTACAAGTGAGCAAGAGCATGTGTTTCTGTGTTTGTTTACAGATGTGCTTCATTCCCCGCCCTTCACTCCCCCTCTGGTCCGTGTCTTCCTGCTGAACGGCCACACCGTGCAATCTGAATCCAACAATCATTCAACAAGCTTCAGCTGCTACCTGTTCACTTCTTTTTCATCAGTTCATCACTGTCCATCACTGGTTACTTATGGTGCGTTCCATTTGAACTGGGAAGTCGGAATGTCCAAGTTCCCAGTTGGAAATTTCAACAGGAAACGCCCCCTGAAGTCGGATAGCTGACTTGGTAAGTAGGAGGAACCTCACCAACCCTAAGTTTCCGACTCGTTAACTGGAACATGATCAACTAGGGTGTTAGGTCATTCCCAGCGCCAACTTCCAACTTCTGTGGTAAATGCAGCTTTATACCCAGTTGTTCCAGTGTTCCTTGTCAGATTGTCACAGTGTGTTACCTGGGTCAGTCTAGCCTGCTACTCTGTCACTTGTTTAATTCTGTCATTTTACTGACTTTGATTAAGCTTGCTGTTTTGGGTTAGTTTTCTACTGAGATCTCCCGGACTATTGACCTTTTGCCTGTTTTTGACTTTGATTCTGCTTGCTGTTGGATAAGTTTGCGATTTATATCTCCTGACTTTTGCCCGTCGACTATGACAGTTGGATTGTGTACTTTTAAACTGCTAATAAACAGACATTACTAAAGAATACTTGGTCTGTAATTGGGTCTTTTATCCATGACAATTATCTGCTCATGTCACAAAATATGAGTATGATTTCAAATAGTTTTTATTTATTAAGATCATAGCTATACAGTTTTTGTTTTTTTGATGAATTTATTTTAATTTAAAATGTATTCCCATTATTCAATAGGAATGTCTGCAATATAATCTGAACTAGTCTTTTACAACCTGTAGATTGCCTCAATTAAAAAAAAAAAAACGAATTTACTTTCCTAATTTTCCTCTGAATAGATTAAACCTCCCTGAGAAATCAGAGCTAGATTAGCCTAGTAGCGGTCTTGACATTTGCCAATAATAGTTTTTAGATAGCTAAGACAATCAGCAGCACATTCATCTAGCTGGAACACTCTATTCATCTACAAAGAGACAGAGGGAAAAGATCTAATTCAACCTCATACAACACTATGTTGTGTTTATTATTACTTCGTAATAATGTGTGCTACTATGGCCAGTCATTTTATGATCTACAGCCATGGAAAAAACTAAGAGACCACTGCCCATTTATAAAAATATAATATCTATATACAATTACATTTATATTTATATATTTTTAAATTATTTAATATACTTTACATTTTTGATATTTATAGTATTATATACTCTACAGTATATCTGAAATAAAATATTACTGGTATACAATTGTAGATTTCTTGTCGTATCTCTCCCTATAGTGGAGATATATCAAAATTGAGGTATTACTAGTCAAAAGTCCTTTAAAGATATCTACATTGAAGTAGAGAATAGTAGAGTTTCTTAAAAGGAGTTTTGACTAGACAAATATTATGGGGATGCATTTCATCGTTGGAGAAAGGGTCATGTTACGGTGTGTCTTGGAGTGGCAGAGTAAGCGCAAGCCAGAGGAAAAACGCAGGCAGACGCGGAAGCGTTGAACGCATGAATATTTTAATAATCCAGAAACAGAACATAACGTACAGGTAAAACAGAAACAATGACCAACAGCACCTAGTGCTTTTGGGAAACTCAAATGGTGTCCATAATTAAACAAAGGAGGCACACCTGTGTGGGGATAATCCCCAACAGGTGTGCAGCCGGGACAGGAGGCACCAGACGTGCACGGGCCTGTGCACTGCAATCGTGACAGTGACCCCCCCTCCAAGGTGCGCCTCCTAGCTCCGCCTTTTATGCAGAAGGGGCCCTCGGCAGACGGCGAGGACCCTCAGCAGGTCTGACCAGGGACGGGCGACCTCGACGGCTGGGATCCTCGGGGGGGCCGAACCGGGGCTGGGCGGCAGCTGAGACCCGATGGTGGCCGGGCCGAGGACGGGCAGCAGTGGCGGCGCGGACTGGGGCAGCGTGGATCCTCCCAACCTGACCTGGCTCGGGCTCCTGAAACGAGGACTTGCAGGCAGACGTGGAGCGGATGGACTGCGGTGACGTGGGCTCTCCAGGCATGGGCTCCAACGGCGCCAACACTCAGGCAGCCGTGCAGGGTACAGGCTGCGGCTGCGTGGACCCTCGGGCGACCGGGCCATGAGCAGACTCTGGCGGCAAAGAATCTCCAGCGACCGGCGAGGCAAGCTAGACTCCTCCGGTGGGCGGCGGCAGCGTGGGCCCTCCAGCGGCCGAACCGGAGACTGGCTTCGGCGGTGAGGGCTCCCAGGCGACCAATGACGCAGACCTGGCGCCTCAGGTGTCTTGGCCGAGGGACAGCCGCGACGGTGTGGATCCTCCAGCGTCCGGACCGTAGGCGACCAGCAGCGCGGGCCCACTGGCGTCCAGACCAGACCCCCAGCAACAACCCCCCCGAGTGCCCTGACCAGGGTGAGGCGGCAATGGTGGAAGCCAACAGGTGCTCTACGTGGCTCGCAGGACCCCGTAGCTCCATCCTGGTGGGCAGACCAGGCGGGGGACGGTGGGCCCCCCCCGGGCCAGCAAAGCTGGGAGGTGACACATCAGGGGCGCTAACCGGAGGGGTGAGGATGGCCAAACTGGCGCGGAGTTGAGGAGCCATCTGGGTGCTGTCCAGCGACGCCGTCCTGGTTCGGGCCATCAACACCTCCACTGGGCTGCCTGGCGAACCTGCCCTGGTGCGGGGCAGCGGGACTGGTGGAGTCTGGGCACGTGGCGGCACCACCGCACTGGCCGGCTGAACGACTGCCTATTCTTGGCCTTCTTGGCGCGGGCACGTAGGCAACTGGGGCAAAAGCGGTGGCGTCCTTGGGAGCATGGGAAGGATCGCTGGCTGGCGTTGTCCTCAGGAAGTCGAGGGGCGAGGCTAGCGCGGCACGCGGTAGTGAGGTGAAGCTGGCGCCGGCCGAGCCGACATGCTGGAGGTGGGCGGAGTCACGCTGCCGAACGCGGACTGGAGCCACTCCACCCACCAGCGGTAGGGGCGCGGGGAACCCCGGTGAGTGCCGTGGATGGCCCTCGCCCACTGGAGAGCGCGGCCGGTGAGCCGCTGGGAGAACAGCTCCACCTTTCTTTCCTCCTCGGCAAGGATGGCAGGGAACCACCATTCACAGGGCTGGATGAACCCCTCCACCGCGCTCGGCGAACAGTCTAACTTCTTCGGCGGGGCCTCCGCCAGGGCACACCGTAGGTCCCCCTTGGAGTCCTCGACGGGGGAGCGGCACAGCCACACAGAGATAGTGTGTGGCTGTGCCGCCACGACAACCATCCCCCGCAAGTTCCCCCGAGTGCCGGGAGTTCTTTTTACTCAGAGATGAACAGTGACTACTTTATTTTTCTTTTTTCCTTAATGTGCAGTATGTCTCCTGCAGGTGTTAGGCTGCTCTGTTGTCTGATACATCCATTCAATTAAATAAAGAAATTATTCTATCATTATTGAACAAATGCTATAAAGTGAAGATAGCACAGTAGTATGGTACATACTCTTTACCCGCCTGTGCGTGCGTCAGTCTTCGGACAAGAAATTCAAAATATTATGTTAACTGCAATTTTCAACCTAAGAAATTATTTTCCATTCATGACATAGGCTCCTGAAGCCCAGGAACATGTTAGTCTGAACTACGCACAGTAGAAGGACACTAGTTGCTGATCATAAAGTAACTAGGCCAATCAGCGTCAAGTTGAGTAGGCTAATTCAATTGATGACAAATGCCAGAAGTGTTAAAAAAATATATATTAAAAATGTCTGATGGCTTGAAGGCGGTTCAATTGCCTGCTAATAACTCTGACACCTAGGCCTACGCAGTTCTATCATTCATCTAGTGAACGTATCCAGACTAACGAGCAGAGCAGTACTGAAATAGGAGGTCACAAGAGCAGGATGGTATCGCATGGCAGCAGCACAGAGCAGATCTCTTACCTTGGCCCTGAGCACCGTGCAGTGAAGCTCACTGGAATTCTGCTCGTAGCGTAATTCAAACTCGAGTGTTCCCAATGATGCTGGGGAGACAGCCAATGAGATGCTTTCACTGACAATTAGTGAGCACTAACAATTAATATAGATCAGAGAAACCAGCTTTAAGATTAACTTGATTTATACTCCACACTGGTTTCATGTGAATGACACCATTAGAATTGTGAGTGTCGTAATACATTTAAAGCATGCGATCTTATACAGGCACGTCAAGCATGCCAGGGATTCAGAGGATAAAATCCCACAAACCGACATTTGTCACATAAATCTGAGAAACAACACAAATCCTCCTAAATGGAGCGTAAATACATTTAGAGAGCCACTTGTGCATGAATACCAAGGCAAATACGTACACATATTTGTCCAAATACAATTAATTTAATTCAGTTTAATACGATTTGCATATATTTCTGTAATATACTAGATTATGGATTATGTTAGTGCATTTCCTATGACGTCTAGATGTTCATTAGCCATTTATTTTTGGGAAATTCTGAAAAGAGGCAACATTTTATCAATAAGAATTGCAGAGATGGAATGAGACTGTGAGTAAGAGCTGCATAGATGACATTTTGGTGGAGTATAGTATCTCTCAGTGCACATTTGTCCACTTCATAAAACTATTTTTCTGATTTTGACTTTAGCCTCAGCTACCAGGATCACGATGTCAATCTCAAACTAATTAGATTTGTACTCTGTAGTTCTGTATTGTAATGACAGCTAAAAAGATGTTTCCCTAACAAACGTCCTGTCAGCATGTTAGTGTTCTTGTTCTACAGTTAGCAAACAAGAGTTGTTTTTTTAAATGGTTTTTATCCCTAAAGCAGACCCTGACTCAGAGCTTTAACTGTTGAAAACAAATGAATGATGAATTCATTGATTGCCAAAAAATGCAATAAGGTTGTGTCAGTCAAAATCAGGTGGTGTACTGCTAGTTTGGTGTCAAATAAAACCAAATACTGCGATACCATCTCCACCTGGTCAGACCACGGCTTAGTGCAGACGCAGGCGTTGTGTGGTAGGCCTAGTTTCCGGTCTTAAGGCGAAGGTGCACTAAGCACCTATCCAAGCATAGGTAATGGCCTTAATTAAATGCATGTTTCTAGGGTTTTGACTTTATGCATTATTTAGATCATTTTTATTTGTAGGCATGGTTGACTTTTATTAGTTGTTATTTGATGGTGTTAAATTGAATGGGGAGACCATCAGAGGCGCTCACATTCAATCTTTTATCTTTAAACTCTGCTGTAGTAGCACAATGTCTTTTTAGACTAATTTCCATCTAAATAATGTCTAAAGTATATGTTCGCTGCATTAGTAGAGTAAATGTTGCATTGGGCCCAGTCATGAAGTTAGTCTGCCAACCTCTTGAAGACACACATTGTTTATTCTATTATTATTTAGAATTTGTCAACATTCTAAATTGGCAATATGTCAGTATTTCCATTAATGGTAGAATATGTGCGTGCATTAGATGCACACCCTTGTTTCACTATAATGACATTGAGAATATTGACGTACAGTGGAATATTGGAACATTTTGACAAACATTTTGACTACATACATGCACACTGACAGACACGAATGGACACGCATGCCGGCAGTTCGGCTCACTGCAGTCGTCGCTGTCAGAGCTCTGGATCTCCATGGAGGTGTCCATGCTGCTTGTCATCGACAAGGACCCGCCCCCTCCCATCGCCCCCCGCTGGGGCAGGATGGGCGACAGGAGGTTGCTGGCCCCTGCCCCCAAGGCCGCGCCTCCAGGGCTGAGGACCAGGGTGGATCCCGTGGGGTTTGGGGAGATGGGGATGGGAGTGGGGGAGGTGGGGGACAGGCGGGGGAAGTAGGCGGAGATCTGTCTGATTGGTCGAATGGGGCCAGGGCAAACGTCAATGGCCATGTGTTCCTGGATGGAGATGTTCAGTTTCTTTCCTCTACGCACCGTCATAGATTCTGAAAGAGGACAAAAGAATGTCACTTATTTCACCTTCGTATCATTCGTTCAGTCATGGACTTTGTAACAAATACTTGTACCAATGTTTTCTCCATTTCAGACAGTTCACAATTCAAATCCAAGATTTGTCAGAAACCACGTGGCCTGCTTTCCCAGATCACTGCTTCTTTGAGATCTCCCTCATTCTCTGTCTTTCTCTCTCTTACACACACATATGGAATGTGATCTGTCTACACACAGATCATACTCTGTCAGGCCTGGGGAATCCCTTCTAGAGAGGGAATACCTGCATTTACTGTCTCTGCCAGTGCAAGAAACTCTCCACAGAGACCAGAGAAACCTGGCAGATAAAAGTCAGTCTGTCAGTTACAAATAATATTTTTCTAAATTACTCTTAGTGCAGGGATTTAGAAACATACTGTATTGTGCCTTCATGTCCTCAGGTGTTAAAGCCAAATCCTGGCACACAATAGCATTTATTTGCTGTTTAATAAAATTACTTGGATATATTGGTTTCTATATGTGAAAAATAATTTCCATTGGGAATATCCAGCTGACCCTTTTGACTTTTCTAACCTTTTAGCCTGTCATCACAAAAAGTGGATTGATTCACTTCTTGGTTGAGTTGAATGCATTTGAAAGATTTTCCACTGTCTATAAATCACTATTTGTTTATTTGGTACTCAAAATCATATTGATGTAGTGTTTAATTCAAGATATATTTAAATTTCTAATGCTGAATGGATGGGGAGATCATCTTTGTAGACACGTTGGCATTTCTATAGAGATGATGTTTTTCTTAGACGTCCATTCATTTAGCTATTTATTCTGTTTTGGTCAGAGGAGTTGACCATTGAGAGTGTCAACTTATTGAGTGCAGTGCAACATTATAGCTTCTTTACTTTCTATGGTTAGATTAATGACACCTAAGAGCATGATAGACCATTTGTCCCAGAAACAGTCAAACAAAAAGAATACCCACAACAGGGACTCCCTCTTATTTCATTACAATTTTTAGAACAGTTGGGCTTAATGTCCAACATTTGACTTTATGACAGAGAGTAGAATGGTTCTTTTACACGCAGATATTCCTCCAGATAAAACCATGGGGGACAGGATGACTGCTTGCAAAACCTGGTACCTCATGGAGCTCAGACACAATCGAGCCCCGACAAAGACCTCCATGTTCTGCTGCAGGTAGTTGACAGCAGGTGCTTCATCAGTGAGAGTGGATGGTGTATAGGCTACTGTATTTCAGACCAGTGGAGTGGAAAGGATTGTGAGTTATTTTTCATTGTGGGATAGGGGGACACTTGATGGTGGTATACTGCCCCCAGAACCTATAAAGGCTAGCATCCACTAGGTGAAAAAACGGACTCACCTCTGGGGTGTCGTGACTCCACTAAACTGTAGAGATTCATTTGCTGACTGGTAGAAACTGGTCAGTTCAACTAAACTAACAAAGTAACACTTGAAGTAAACTGGAATTAAGACAAGCTATTGCCTATTGTTTTTTTCTTGTAGTTGCAGCTGTAAGTGGTTCATTTATAAATATCTACTTGATAATGTTAATACATTCTACTGCGTCTTTGGATAAAAACATATAATGTGAATGTAATTAATGCAAACAATGCCAATAGTGTTTCAGTCTGCGATTGCAGCGATCGTTTATTTAATTTAAAAAAGAAACTCGTCAGAAAATACGTAGGTCTTCTTTACCCGCGCTTTTATGCTCTCTCAAGCTCAACATGTTGAGACGGCGGTAACACCCACAAAAGACATTCGGGGAGGTCCGCAGACATCGCCAGACAACCTCCGGCAAATGGCGACGTTAGTATCCACAAAGAAGATTTTTCGGACCCCCTACTGTGTTGGCAGATGTCTTCTTGGTGGATGCGTGCCTTACTAATTACCCCAGCTTGTTTGGAAACACAGTGTGAGAGGAACACTGTGTGTGAGAGGGGCTTGTGCTCTCACTGGTTTCAGCCAATCAGAGTTGTCTTTTGGATATAAACTATGAGAGGAGTGGCCCTCCCACACTTGTGCCTTTTAAGATTGCTGTAGATGTTATTATTAGGTTGTGTGTAGGACTACATTAACATAAAAAACAAGTGAATTTTAATTAGTACCCTCACAAAGTATAAACCATTACATTTTGGCGGCCATGGGTCAAAAAAGGAGAAAAATTGTTTTAGATGGTTTTGCAGTGGTAGAGAGACAGACAGACAGACAGAGAAAGAGAGAGGTGAGGGCTATATAGTGTAGGGCACAGAGACAGCTGCACTGATAGATCTACAGGGTGAAATCATGTTGACCAGCACAATGCCTAAACGGAGAGATTATGTCTCGTACCATTTCCTGTCGGGAGCCTTGTCTGGGCCGTCTTTCAGTCCAACCAAACTCCAGCTCATTTCACTAATGACCACCCCCCCCCCCCCAGTCTATAGCTGAAGGTGCGCTAATTTGCCACATAGGCCGCTGTTGTGTTTGGCTGCTTAGTCATGGTTGTACTACATCTATCTACATGGGTTGGAGGCCACCGTTGCAGACATAATCTTCTAGAACAGCCTCTGTGGTTGGTCATCAACACCACGCTGAGACACCCCCTCTCTCCCTGCAGTGCACTACACAATATCAAGTAAGACTTCTGGTGAATGTATGAGCGTCTGTTATGTTGGCGGAAAATTATTCTGACTGATGCTGTTTGTTTTACAACAATGTAAAACTGCGTGTCTGAATTAGTGGAATCTGGCTATGCTTTTTCCTCATGATACTGGCGCAAAATACATTTATTTTTATTTGAGTATTTATTTATTATTATTATTTTCTTTAATTGGCTTAATAATTCTATTGTTCCTCTCGGCTCTCATTCGTTCCCCTAATCTTATTTTATTGTTCTATTGCTATTTAATGGACTGAATATTCTGCTTTGTTGTGACTGTCATTTGACAGTCTGTCAAAGCATTTATATATGTTTATTATAAATATAAATATATATATACAGTATGTAAGCGAATTATTAATAATACTATTACATGCATGTATGATTAAATGTGCCTTCTCTCATCAGGTGTCATCTTCCTATATTGAGAGGCACCATTAATGGAAGCTATCTTATCTAGCTATTAGTCATTAGCTTTTTTCTGGAGTCGGTAAATCTTTCTGTTGTGAGATTGTTGTGGTGTTTAATATCAGCCTGTGGATCGATCAATCATTAAACTGAACCACGGAGCAAAACAAAATCATTCAACAGACAGTCCAAGCTTACTGTGCAATCCAGAAAGCAGTTCTGGCCTGATTTTGGTTTGACGTAGGCGTCAAAACCAGAGCCTTGTCCCTGAATTACAGTAAGCCACTTGGCTGTGGGAAACACACTGTGATTGGCTGGTGAGTCCTGAGGATTTAACCGAAGATGGAATCCTAAAACAGCAACAATGAAAGTAGCACACAAGAGAACTGCAGGCTGTTGGATTATCCTACCTATCTGTTCATTATTAGATTACAACTGAATTAAAATAAGATGGGTAATTTAGCAAGTCTATTAAGGTTGTAAAAAATACCATATTCAAATTATGGTCAGAAATTAAAGACCTTACTCAACTAAAGCACATTCACATCCATATGCACATATCAGTCAATATTTTAAATGACAGTAACAAGTAACACAAGACAGACATATAAAATAACACATAAATAATGTTTACTTCCATCTTCAAAATTGAAAAAAGGCAACTGTCAGTTGTCCCAGTACACACATGCACATACGCTATAACATTTGTTCCAAGCCCATGTGGTTTAGGAGTCACACATCGCCAACCTAAAGCATCAGTTCATTTGGAACTAATCGATCAGGGTACGGCATGTGTCCTGAGGATGTTTCTCAACACCATGGTGTCTGGGTTTGAGGGCTCGTTAAAGAGTCGCTTTAGCTGTTTATCAGGAAAATAAATGCATTCCCCCACTTGAAAGGGAAAGCCACCGCAGAGTCAGTGAGTGGTGTTGAGTGGGCTTACTGGTAAGACTAGCAGCCTGGCAGTTTAGCTCAGAGAAATGCTCAATATAAGAGGAATATGATAATTAGAAAACACAACATCCTCTCTCTGCCTGCATCCACAACCACCCCCCCTCTCTCTCTTTCTCTTTCTCTCTCTCTCTTTCTCTTCCTAGTTTGCTGTGTTTGCTTCCTGTCACTGTCTGAGAACACGTTCTTATATTCTCTCGCTGTCTGTCCCTTTGTTTGTTTGTCTCTGTCTCTATGTCTGTCTGTTTTATTCCCTCTCTGCCACTCTCTTTCTGGTCCCTCTATTCAAACACACAAAGACAGGGACATTCAAATTCACACACCATTACCTACATACACACACACACACACACACACACACTAAATGGAACCTGTGCATAACTGAACACAATCATCACCGTGTAGAAACAACGGCG
>JAOEHI010053915.1:3339-14627 GCA_025447815.1 Percopsis transmontana | reverse complement strand
AAGGGAAGTTTGGGGTCCCCTGCTGGAGCTGCTGCCCCCGCGACCCGATATCGGATAAGCGGACGACGATGAGTGAGATGTTTGGAAAGATACTTTGTTATATTTGTTGTGGCTTTACAAGATGTTACCTCCACTTGAAGCCACGCCCACTTTACAAATGTTGTTGAATTTTCAGTGTCAGACATTGACCTCTTAAACACTGTTTTCCAGCTTGGAGAGACAATTGAGCCAAGGGGGTGGATTACACAGCTTCAGTGTCAATTCAGTGTCCACTACATCACTTTTTTATCATATTTTTTCTGTCCCTGATTGGTCCGTTGAATCTACCTTGTCTGTCAATGAATGCGTGCTCACAGCTACAATGACGCTTCACAATGGCAGATGGGCTTCAGAGGGAGGGAGCAGAGGAGAAGGGGGTGGGTTTTTGGGTAGTTGATTTTCAAAATATCTCTTTTGTTCCTATTTAGCTAGCTCTCGTTGCAACTACAGCAGCTTCACTGTATTTATTTGTACCCTTACTCTATTTATTGTTTATCCTTACTGTATTAATTGTTTATTTGTGTTTTTATTGTTTTGTATTTATAATTTGATTCTATTTTATTCTCATTCCTTTTTATTTGGTATTTTAAATACTTTTATCTCTGTTTATGTCCTATATGGTGTGCCATTTCATGTATCGTGACTTGCCATTTTACTTGAGTAATAAACTTGAAACTTGAAACAATGACATTGACAGGAGCGTCTGAATGACTCAGGATTTGAAGAAATTGAATCATCTGCAGAGAGAAAAGCTATCTAGAAGGCAATGTCTGAGAGAAATTGTCATTTAGTTTGATTAATCAAAGATGGCTTGTGTGGGTGTCTCTAAAAATCCAAGGTTTGATCCTCTTCTAATTCTGCCTTGAAAGTGTTGTGTGGATGGGTTAGGAAATAAAGATGATTGAGTTTGAGTAACTTTCGCATTCACCGATACATAGTGGTTTCATCGCCGACTAAGCGCGGTAATGCACACTGAATGTTGCCCTTTGTTTTTTTTGTCAAAATCTCAACCGGCCAATTAACACTGCATTCTCTGCGCTGAAATTTTAGAGATACAGCAGGGCCACTCCATCACAGAAGGCAGTGGCTAAACTGAGCTGGAACACACACTCAAACACAAGTATGTAATTGTAGATCCATGCCAGGCCATCTTTTGAAAACCAAGCAATTATGGCTGATAGCAGATGTGTTCAAATGAACTCTCGGAGTGTGTCAGTGACCCAGCAGCGACACTTTGCATACAAACAAATGTGGGCTAACATGGGCAAGTAGCAACTTTCTACCTCTTAATCATACTGTACAGTAGGTGGTCCATCTGAGGGCAACAAAACATCATATTGTACATCAAATATCAGGTACAGTACATATGTGGGCGAATGCATTGAAATGTGCATCCATATGTGCGTTAGTGGGTGTAAAAGTCCCCACATGACCACTGATGTTTGCCTCTCAACAGGCTGCAATTAAACTGTACTATATGTATTTAGCTGCTGAAACAAAACACAGCTAATCAATATGTAACATTAATCAAATTTGGGCGTTTCTTATGAATTGCCCCTTTTCCTTATCTCTAGTTTAAAAGATAGAATTAAGGAGCGTTAGACAGATGTGACTGAAACATGCCGCTAGCCCCGAGGCGCAGCCGTGCAGCTAACGCTTCCTCATCTGGAGAGATATATCTCATTGGGAACGCTCGGGTATCAGATGCCGTAGGCGAGCCACAGTGCTTGGCATAAAAGCCTTTTGCACAGCGATTCTACCAAATCTATGTCCACATAAAAGGATTTAAAGTGGCTTTTTTCAGTGCAATTTACACAAAGTATTTGGAATTTGTCTTTTCACATGCTCATCCTTGGTACACACACACATACACACCTCCACTATGAATGCAATTCATCAGAGAGTCCAGTCCATTTGATTGCCTTCAGTGTTGCTCCCTGGAGTGCTTTGAGGTTAAGTGCCTGGGTCAATGGTACCTTGGCAGTAAGGGAAGTTCATATTTAGCCTCACCAGTAGATCAGTTAGCTTGAGATGTTTTGATTCTAAGTACTAAAGAGTAGTTATTTTACATATTTAACAGACTCCATTTCAGACTCTAAGTGCACTGATGTAGTTTGTTCTCATATGGGTATTTTACACGTTGATGGTGACGGTAAATTTATTCGCTTTGTGGTCCCAGTGAGAGAGAAGATTTACCGTAATGCCAAATCACCCCTGGAACGACGGGAATCCAATTCTCTGCTTTGGGGCGTCGTGAGACCTTTCCTATGATCCCCTCTGCTTGTTCCAGCGAGGTCCCTATCACCTTACCTAAATGCCAGCCTTTATTGAATAGAAGCTTTCATCTACCGCGGAGAAGAGCCTCGTGTGGCATTCGCCGTTTATTCACCTGCTCCCTGTGGCATCCCATCCCAAGGTTTCTGACAAGCCGAAATTCCTTTTAAACTCATCAAATGGGCCTTTTCCCCCGGGCTGAAGGATGAATGTGGCAAGAGCAATACACTTAAGAATAACACTTTAAAAAACACAGGGAGGGGGGTATGGGGGTAAGGCACGAGCTGCTGGTTCTGACATGCCATGGGGCAAAATGAAACAAGCCTTCTTATCCGGGTCTCTCCGTGCAATCGCCCTCCGGCAGTGACCTGAAAGGCTCTAAGAAGGATGGAGTAGAGAGTAGAGGAGAGAGAGGACATAAAGCATTATAGCCTAACTAAGATGTCCTTAAAATAAGATGACAGATCTATTTACAGTACCATTGGTGCCGCAGCAAGAGGCCTTGATTGGGTGTTAAAGTCCAGCACACACACACGCTAGAACCCACACAATGAAGGGGACTGTACCTTCTCTTTGGCAGTTTGTTGGGAGCCAAGAAGATTCTTTGCATACAGTTAATTGACAAATCCTATTTCCTGGAAAGTCCTACTCCGATTATGGTTTCTTGGAATAGTATATGCAACCTTGGAGCAATTAAACCCACTAACTGGAGACTAATGCAGTGCTACAGGTCATTTAGGATATCCTTGGTCTTCATAATCAATAAAATATGCAGTTAAAGTTGACTGTAATGTTCATCAGAAAACCTAAAACCTTTTTATCCCCATGTAACGGTGGCGGAACGTGAATGCAGGTGCAGAGAAACGTGAAGCCAAACGGATGGATAGCAAATCTCCCAAGAGTGTATTTAAATCACAATCAAAAGGTAGTAACATAAGAACTCCGTATAAACAGTCAAAACAATAACCAACAAATCCTCATTCCCCACTCCCCAGCTATATAGAGCAGGGAAGTGAGGAGATGAGGAGATGCGCAACAGGTGTGCTGAATCCCAGCTGCGATGAATCCCAGCTGCGATGATTGCAGGTGCGCTTGGTGAGTGGACAGCCGCGGGCCGGTGGCTAATACGCCGGCGAGCTAGATCGGGAGGGGCGGGGCACTCTCGTTGTTACACCCCATTGAACATCTTAAGGGATACAAGTATCAATGTTTAACCCCACCATTGTCTTAATAGTCTTTTATGCCATGTTATATCCCAGCTGTAAAGCAACTACTTTAGAGAGTAAACAAAATGGTGGTAGAATGTCATGTAAGAGCAACTTGGGGGAGGTTCCCCTCTGCCATCTCATGAAGATAATCAGGGCACAAGATGTAGATACCAGGTGACCTCTCTCCCCTCCTTCCTCCAGTGTCAGTTGCTCTGCTAAACCTTTAAAAGTCCAATATCGACAGGTCTGCCTCCTTCAGGTCCAGATGATCGATGGCGGGTCTTCACAGTTAACTGTATTTCGGAGTCCATCAGGTCTCATTAGGGTGTGGGGCCGGGTGGGCCAATTACCACACTCAACACTCCCAGGTATGGATTAGCTCTGATAGATATTGACCAGGCTCTCTCTGTCAACCTGACCATGACAGAACTTCCTATGAAATACAAATGGTAGCGTAGTTAATGTCAAACGTAATGACTCAATTTGGTTTAAGTGTTCAAAACCTTTAAGAGAATCCTTTTTTTTTTTTAAACAGGCCTCTGTAGAGATCTTGTTAGTGTCATTCCTTGGCCTTTAAAGGCTACAGGCAAATCAATTTCCATTTAGCCAGTGTTTCTTGGCCGCATACGGAATTATCACTGCGTGGTCGTAGCAAAGCCTCTGAACTGTGGCGTTATGGGAGTGGAATAAAAGCAGCATGTTGAATCAACCGTGACATTGATCAGTGAGAGACAGAAAGTCTATTTTCATGGTGGAGCAAATATGTATTATTTCTAGTTCAGTTTAATTATCTCTATTATCTAAATCAAATTTATGTTATTTATGTAAAACTCTAGACTTTAGTCAGTTTTTCATTCCGTCTCTTCTCTTCTATCATTCATCCAGCATGATGACTTTGCAGATACGACCAACGCTACCTGCTAATTGCCATCCGGCATCTCTTCCTCTTCTCTTTCTGTCCTCCCATCCATCTGTCTGTCTCTCCCTCTTTGTGTTAAATTGGCAGAAGCTGTCATTTGTCATCAGGCAATAGTCAGACAGCCCAGGGGGTCCTCGGCAACGCTAATAGCACGCAACATCTTATCTCTGCCTGACTGTCTGTCTGTCTGCATATTGCTTGCCTATGCGTACGCACACACACACACACACACACACACACACACACACACACACATACGCGCACACACATACAATAATCTCACAGAGGGTTTTTGCGAAATACAGTGATGTTTAAGGGCAAAGGTTTGTGTGTCCCCTAGTGGTATTGCGGTGGTCTTATGTCCTAAATGTCTGAGTGTATCATCTGTAAGTATAATCCAGTCCAATAAATGTAAAATTATAGTATATTTGTAGCTAAGTCCGTACACCCACACAAATGTTTGAGCTATCTTTGCTTATTAGACCTCCTCTTTGTTGCACCTGACCTAAGTCTCAAGCAAGTCCCAAGTCGTTTTTTCCAAGTCCTTAGTTAAGCATGTCAAGTCCCAAGTCAAGTCACCCCCCCCAAGATACTTACCAGCAGTATCCAGTCTTTATGAAGAGAAAAGACAAGGTATTAGTACCTGTCTAATAATGATACAGTATTATTGGCCAATGTATCTAACCTGTAAAAAAGTATGACAATTAATTGAATATGTATTATAACTATTGATATTCAGTGAAATATACGTAAATAAATGACTTGACACAACTGTTTTTTAAAGTAATTACACATACTTAATAGTGATTATTGAGAAGGAAGAAAACATTGGAAAATACTGTGGCTAAAATAAAATCTGACTCTGCCTATCTCTGCATACATTTATGGCTTAATATAATATCAACTGATGAGTTTTCAAGCGATGACTCTTGGCATAGGCATGAGTATAATGATCTGATCTGATCCACAGCAACAGCTAGCATTACGAGGAACTTGAATGACAAGGTAGTCATCCAATCATGACAATGCCATTCCCAGTGTACGCTCGCATACCGGGTAACGTTATGCAGATACTTGTAATTTCAACATTTGAATATTTTATATTTAATATTTAAACTGAAAACATAACACAGACAAGTCATTTGAGTCATCGTCTCAAGTCAAGTGAAGTCAAGTCCCGAGTTTTTAACTTCCAAGTCAAGTCAAGTTGCAAGTCATCAAAACAGTGACTCAAGTCTGCTCGACTCCAAGTGACTCGACTCCACAGCTCTGGCGATGTCAATCAAGCGGGTCTGTACACGCCCACAGGTCAAGAGAGAGACCTCTAACCTCTAACCTCTTTATTTTCTTTTTTTTCCACCCTTGTTTCAATTAAAGGATGCTTTATTAATTGCTGTTGAAATATTAACAACCAGTGCCACAGTAGTTTGGAACAGTGGCTCCCAACCAAAGTGCGATCAAACACCCACGGGTGCTAAAATAAATGTTAATGTTTTATGGGTTTAGATATTAATTCAGCAGTTAAGTCTGCTAGCCTGCCTGCTAGCCTCTAAGAGAAATTTTCCAATTCCTATCAAGTCTAACTACAAAAAAGCATGTATTGTTGCATAGTATATAAATCTAATCTCACTGTGTCTCTCTTCTCATTCCTTGACTGTCTCTGATATAGGCATTCGAATAGGCTATAAAGCAAATATCACCACATCGTGAGCGCCCATCAGAAGGTCAGTGTTACAATTCAGCTGGGGGGCGGGGTGCAAAGCAAAATGAAAGCGATTAAACACATTCTAACCTTCTGTCTCAGTGGGAGACAGGGACTCACTTTCTGCTGTGTGTTTGTGTGTTAAGATGGAAAATGTGTTTGTGCCTCGGTTCAACAAGCGCTGACATGGCTACAGTGTCAGGGGACAGTGTAATATGGTTTGCTAGGGCTCATGACTGAAGTGTGTGAGTAGCTAAAGAGACTAGTTCCAAACACCGACATTTACACAGAGAGTGTGGCTGGGATTTGGGGATCTGACTTGGCTTCATTCCCGCTGGGGCCGAGATGCTTTTTTGGCCACTTTCCAGTTGGTTTGTTCTCAACCCTCTCTCCATCCGCACACAGGCAGATGTACTAACGTGTTGGCGCCTGTTTTAGGTGTAATTTGGTTGCAACGTGGCATGGTATGGTATGTACGAACAGAACGCATTGCTAAAACCGTATTCTGCCTGCCACAGGAGCGCAAAATGGCAATTTGCGTTTTCCCCACTCAAAAGTGGGAGTTTTGTGCAAAAACATGCTTTGCTGAGAAATTTCTCCACCTCTTAAAATCAGGTGCAATCCAGGAAGCGCATTTGCTGGCAAGTGCTATTTTTTCATTATTTTGCACTGACCCACACACCTTAAAAAATATGAATGCACCTCGGCAACAAGCCATTGTGCACCATTATCTTTCTCCAATTAGAAAACAAGATCACAGGTGATTAAGTGAACTGATTAGGACTGTGTGGGATGTTTGAGATACAGTAGGTGGCTGACTAGGCCTCTTCTCAGGTGTAAGGCAGGTGGTGTAAGCAGTGCATATAAGCCAATCATATAGAAGGTGTCAGTTGGCCTATACACAACAATGGCGAGCAGCCCCCAGATGTGACTTTTGCGTTGATAAACGTGTGAGGTCGCAGGGCGGTTCTGTGAACAGGTATTCAGCCCACGATTCCAGGACAGAACAAGGGGTAAACACAGACCGGAACCACCGCCAAGCCTCAGAGATGAAGGACACATCAATATTGTTGTGATTGGAATTGAAGAAAAGTGAAGCGTGTCGTGAAAGACTGATGGAGGCACGCAGAACGAGGCTAATGGAAAAACTGTGTGGTTAAGCGCGAGTTGCCTCTGTATGTGTGTGTGCTCTCTAATGGACTTGGGGCACACGGGGAGCGTGCCTGAGAAAAGTTCACATTCATTAATCATAGCCTACCACTTGGCGCTGTGACCTCTCCTGCCTCAGTTCCTGCAATCCCCCTACTACCTCCGCTAGCAGGGCAAACCCCCGCTGGCCCCCGCTGCCTTCCCCCAGCACACTGGCCTCCACTCTAATATGACCTGCATACTGAAGTAATATGACATTGCTAGCATTCAGAGGTATAAGGTGGACATCCACTCTTTCCTTCAGTGCTATAGTGTTCAAGTCCCTGTTCTGGTAAGAGCTCTTGTCAGGACCGTCTGGGCACGTTAGGGCAGGAAAACTGCCACCTCCACAGTGATTGGTTCTTTTGAGGATATATAGCATGGCTCCGCCCCACTTCTACCTGAGACGAGGTCCAATCAGCCATATTAACTGAAGGAAACACTGTGTAGGTGCAGAAGTAACATTTTATATATATGGAATATTGCATTAGTACTGCAACAGGGATTTAGATGTGTCTTATTTTGCATACCTACTGCAGCACTTTTTTAAAAAGCTGGATAAATAAAATCCTGAATAAACTGGCCTTCAATTTGAATTAATATTAAAAATGTGCTATTTCTGCAACCAATAGGGTGGTACTATATTCAGGTCCTGTCCTAGGTTAAGAATAGCAGGGGCGGCTGGCTAATACCCTATTGTGTCTCATTATTTTGACAGTGCCTGGCTGCTTAGTGGCAAACAGTGAACCGAACAGGTGCTGTCACATTGAGTTGTGGGAGCACCTCGCTGTATTAGCACAATAAAGCTGGCAGGTGTTTATATATTCGCTATGGAGACCATCTTTCCATAAAAATTAACACCTTGCTAAATCTATTCAGTTCCAATTACTAGTACCCCTCGGTCTTTCTAATTGTGTCGGGGTGTAACTGTGTCATGCATGTGTTGCGCAGTGTTCTTGCTGTGTGCGCGTGTGTGTTTGGGTGTGCATGCATGTACTCGGGCCAGTATTGTCTTTGTGCCGCCCTTGTCGTTTGATGTACAAGCGAGAAGGTGGGGGGGAAGTTACAGCGAGTCTCATTACAGTTTGGAAAATTCCTGCGTCATTGTTTTGCTAACAAAACAATATGTTAATCCACAGTGAATAATTTAGAGATTAATTAGGGATTAAACAACACAGAAAGATTTAGGCTTCTCCAAATCCTATAAACAATAAAGCTCATATGTGCTTTTCCCATTATCAATATCAGACACACACACTTTAATACCCACACACAATTACACAATTACAAAATCCATGCAAATCCATCCATATGAATGCACAAATGCGCACGCAAGCAAAAACGCAAATGCATATACATGCAGGTCCACAGTTTGCATGCACACACAAATGTCTGCAACGCATAGGCCTAGTCACAGAAATACATACACACTCACAAACACACACACACACACTTTTTGAATTGTTTTCGTACTGTATAGCAGGATGGTTCCCGTCGGCATACAACAACGTACTGGCATGTTTTTTTAAATCAACTGCAGGCCCAAATTCCAGTAGAGTATATTCTTCATTTATTTTTTCCAGGAATTTTAATATTACATCACTGTTCTTTTGTAGTTTCACTCAAAACGCTGCAATCTTCTGATCCTCTGTCTTGCCAACCCCAGGATATGCCGGCGTGTGTGAGCACGGACACACGCATTTTTCTGAAACATCTTGCTCCTGGGACCATACCGTCGTACGAACAAATAAGGCTTTTACAAATGCCAGACAATATTGGTTTATTATTATGAGCACAGACACATGCATGTACATATACATAACTATTTACACATATTATTCATTACACTATCATTAAAACCTTTCATGTGCACACATTCACACACGTGACCACGCAACACTGAAATCCTATTTGTACATGCCTGCTATGTGTGCACACATCTGCAGGCCTGCGCTTTGCAGAATGTACTGTAGTTTCTCTCAACTGATTTTTTGGTTATTGGTCCTTAATCACCCTGAAGGGCTGCACAAATTCACATTTGATAATGCAGTCTCCAAAAGAATGCATTTTCTAAAACTGTCAATGAATGGAATATGTTTGTTTTTTCTATTTGTATCTGTCGTGTAAAGGCTTTTTCGGCCTATAAAAACATTACATTCTTCTCCATAATGAAAAGAAATGGGTTGGGTATCACTCATTTAAGGCTTGAATGTGAATTATCTTTGTGCGTTGATCTTTATTATTGACAGGTTTACCTGGTAATGGGTTATCAATTAACGGTTAGGGACGTCGACTGATTGGTTGAAAGGTCTTCATCGTGCTGCCAGTGGTAAGTAATTCAGTTCAATTGTCTATCTCTCTGAAGGTCATTCTCTACCATAGTCATATGTTGCTGCCGTGACAATCTCATTTCCACAAGGGGATTGAAACTCAATTTAACATACAAACCATACAATCAAACGACTAAACCAAACACACAAAAATGTACACACAGTCCAATGCATGTGCAGCTTTTGTACATGCAGTACATGCACACTTACATGGACACAGAAGTGGGCCAGTAATAGCAGTTGGAGGGAGATGTTTTCTCCAAGTTCCTGGAGAATTATCCTGGGAATGCTCTGAATGATTAATGCTGTTCCACATCCTTCCCCTTAATTTAACTTTTAATGTCTTCCTTTCTTAGTGAATTACTTTTAACCCATGTTCCCTTGTCTACTGTCTAATTCATTAATATAAATAGCTCGTATCACTCTTCTCTTGTGATTGCTTATTAACATCTTATCTTGTAACTGCTGATTTAATGATGTGAGGATTGCAATGAACTTGATGTTCTTAATAACATATGTAGCCCTACTATTAACTGCTGGTTTCATAGATCAAAAAACTGCATCTAATTTTAATTATATTATTTCATTATTCCCAGATTATTTCCATGTGGCAATCACATCTCCCTGTGGTAGGCTGTGCCAAAAATGTAGGCCTACTACACCCTTGGATGTGTGTGTGTCCATGTGTAATATCCCAATAAAAATCTAAACTCTAACTAAAAATATAGACGTTGTCCACAGGTGGTGAAAGACCGAAGCTGTAGAATATTGTGCCTCATGGTGGCGCTATAATAATCAATCAAATATAAAGGGACACACCCCTCAATGAGTCACTAACGTCACAAATGAGTGACTATGAGTTATTTACTACATAGGTTTCTCACAAGGAACAAATTTGGGTCCTTAGGTGTAACATCTTGGGAACTGCTTGGTGCAGTTCCACATTTGAGTGTTGTTTTTCAGTCTGTGTTTTCCTTGTGTTCCATGTGTTGTTCCATTCCTGGTTTTCTTTCTCCCTCGTGTTATGTGTGTTGATTATTGCTTTCACCTGTGTCTCCCTGTGTGTATTTAAACCCTGTGTTCCTGTTTGTTGGTTGTTAGACTATTTTGTATCCTGTCTTGTTTTCTAGTCCCCCGTATTTGTTAGTATTTCTTGTTCTCGAACTTGTTTGCGTGTTCTTCTTACCCACTCCCTTTGTACCTTTGCGGAATACCCTGTCGCTAAACCCTGCCTGTACCTCGACCACAACCCTGGCAGCTCCTTTGTACCTATATTCCTTGTTGCCAAACCCTGTCTGTATCACGATTACGATCTTGCCCAGTAAATACCCTTACTACCTACATCTCTGTCTCCATGCCTCCCTGCATGCAGGTGACTCCTGTTCCGGTTTCCAACGTGGTTCCTGTTCCTGCAATGGTTCCTGTTCCCCTGGTTCTTGTTCTGGCTCCTGTGCCTCTGCAGCTGGAGGGGGGAACCAGTCCCTCGGCAGCCAGAAGCGGCTTCAGCACCAGTCCCTCGGCAGCCTGGGGTGGTGCCTGTTCATATACCCCTGCCTCCCGTCCTGTGTAAGTTCCTGGACTCCTGCAGCGGGAAGTGACTGCCGTTCCCATGCCCCTGCAGCGCGAAG
>JAOEHI010053914.1:0-14627 GCA_025447815.1 Percopsis transmontana | reverse complement strand
TATACAAACACACTGGCTGTGTCCAAAGTCCTTCGTGTACACACACACACACACACACACACACACACACACACACACACACAGATTTAGTTTACTGCTGTTAATGGAAATATTTGCTGTTTAAAACAATGTCCTGCAGACGTTACATAAGTCATTGACATTTTGACTTCAAGATATCCCATCTGTAAGCAGGGCAAATGCCTAACCCTGACCCCTAAACATAAACCCAAACTTCCTGATGACATGCGGAAAACTGTCTCGACACAAGGCTATTTGTCCTTGTTTAAGCGACATTGTTGACATTTGCATCCCACAAGATTATGAATCAAAAGTAGCACAAGCTGGAAGAAGTCCCATAGGCTGGTTATCGTGACATTGACCTTGTGAATTGTTGCACAACACAAGGGTGGAGGAGACATGTTGCCATTGTCCACCGCTATCATGAGATAACATAGAGAAAAGGAATGGTACCTTGGTGTAAATGGGATTATATGCGTGTGTATGAGAGAGCGAGGGAAATATTCCCAAACGGGAATGGATAACACAGCGTAGTTCGCAGTATAATGGTCCTGTGTGAACCCATCATAAGGTCCTGTTGTCTTGGCCTTGTATACAGTAGTCCCTTTATCACACCCACTGCCAACAAATGTAATATATTCTACAAAAATATGTGTACAAATTCTTGTGAGCACAAAACCGTGTCCTGTTTGTTCAAGTTGTCTAGTAATTGTTCGGTTGGTCGCAGTAGGATTAGCGATTTGCTCGGCAACACCCTACATTTACATTTACAGCATTTAGCAGACGCATTTAGCAGACGCTTTTATCCAAAGCGACAATTAGTACATTTGTCAACAGTTGAACTGGTTAACCACCAGTTTTGCAAGCAGATAACATTCTCCTAGAATAAGGAAAGCATCATGTAACAAGGTTACTTTACCTATGCATTTTCACAACATTACTCGAAGGTTTATCTTTCGCTCCTCAAAACAGTCAATAATTACAATAATCGAAAGTTATCATTCACTCTTCAAACAGTCATTGCTAAACTGCAAAGTGCTTAAAATTCTTAGAGCTGAGTAGAAAGAAGTTAATAAAAAAAAACAAAATTTTTAAAGGGAGGAAATGAGGATAGAATAAGGATAGTTAGTGGTATTAGTGCTATGATGTAGAAAGATCGGTGGCCGAGGTTCCGAGATGGATTTTGGAGGTGGGTCTTAAGTCTCTTGCGGAAGATTGGTAGTGATTCTGCTGTTTTGACCACTGTAGGAAGTTAATTCCACCATTGCGGTGCCAGGACAGAGAAGAGTCTGGACTGGGCTGAACGACTCTTATGCGCAGCTCGTAGCGACGGAGGTGCCAGCCTGCCAGCCGAGGTGGTAGATCAAAGTGCTCTGGCTGTCGCCTGGAATCTTACCATTGCTTGGAGGTAGAGCGGGGCGGTGCCTTTTGCTGCTTTGTAGGCCAACACTAATGTCTTGAATCGGATGCGGGCTGCGATGGGGAGCCAGTGAAGGTCTTGTAAGAGGGGGGTTACATGGGAGAACTTTGGTTGGTTGAATACAAGACGGGCTGCTGCATTTTGGATTTGTTGTAAGGGTCTGGTAGCAGAGTAGAGAGTTGCAGTAGTCTAGACGTGAGATTACTACAGCTTGGACTAGGAGCTATGCCGCTTCGTTTGTGAGGCAAGGCCTTATCCTTCTGATGTTGTAGAGGGGAAATCTGCAGGTTCGGGTCGTTGCGGCAATGTTGGCTGCACAGGACAGTTGACTGTCATAGACAACTCCGAGGCTCTTTGCATTTGGACAGGAGGATACCCTGTATCATGGCATATGATATATACCATGTTTTGTACACATACTGTAAATTCTCTTAATCTCTGTCTACATTTCTCATGTGGTCAGAACTTGATCCTTGATGACACAGATAAACAGATGGATTGGAAAAATAAAAGAATCCTGTACACACCAGCACACATGCAAACAAACATACACGGTCTGGCAATGCAGTGGCTATAATTTGTCTATGGATGCAGAGTAATATTATTTCCGATTGAGCATAAGCAGTCAATTGTATTCTAATTGGAAACCAAAGCAATCCATTTATCTCCATTACTGCTCAGTTACTGATTAAACAAATTAAATTAGCTTATAGAACTTCTTCCCGGAAATGAGCACGGGAAGGGAACGTCAACTGTCAAAAAACCCCTTCTGTGTAAGGGCGAGCCATGTTAAAAGAAGGCTTTGAATGTCAAAGTCTTGAGTATGGTCTCTAAATTTTCTGGAAGCACGTCATGAAAAACCACTAAAACCACGTCTCTGAGTAGGGGGAAAAAACCCTGAAAAGAGCAGCTGTTGTATTGAAGAAACTGCAGGGCTTTTAGAGAATCACCCATGCGTGGCATTCCCCGACATTTTCAGCTTCCAAGGCTGGAATTATGGAAATGGGATTACAGAAAAACATTGGGTGGCCACGCTTTGATAGCTTGTCATCAAAAGCGCTCTAAGTATCAAAACACTAATAATAATGATAACTGTAATACTCTGCGTTTCTAGGCTGTGGTGAAAAATTCCCCGTCTTGGAAACGTTGAGCCTCAGACCCGGAAGAGGTCTAGAGACTTAATAGCTGCTATTTAGCTAAATCAGTCACAAGCTTTTGTCGCTTCGAATGACTTTCGAGCAGGTTGCTGGTGAGAGAGGGCGAGACAGACAGATGGAGGAAGAAGAAAAGAAAAAAAGAAAAAAACATAAGTGTGACTG
Source organism: Percopsis transmontana (assembly GCA_025447815.1). Taxonomy (NCBI): domain Eukaryota; kingdom Metazoa; phylum Chordata; class Actinopteri; order Percopsiformes; family Percopsidae; genus Percopsis; species Percopsis transmontana. The sequence continues at coordinate 11,870 of JAOEHI010053914.1, read as the reverse complement.
AAACAGAGCGATATAATGGACTGTGCACTGGCTTATGCCATGGTAGCATATGCCCTTAACAGGGTTTTTAGCCAACATTATGCCTGGTCTCCGACAAGATGGTATGAACTGCACGTGTGTGTGTGTGTGTTGATGTCTGACCCAAAACTGCCTCATCTAAAATTGAAATGGAATGGACTCATTTCAAGTGTCTGTTGACACGCCAGAATCGTCTCATGATGTTGAAATCTAAAATGTGTTGCCCTTAGGGTTACTAAAAACTGAAAACTATTCAAACAGAAACTGAAACTTTTGTGATCGCTGATTTATTGAAGATTAAGTGTTATTTTTTTCAAAATAGAGAGGAAAGAGAGGGATATTTTTGGAGGTGAGAGAAAGTGTAAATAGGAAGAGGAATAGGAGCGCATATTAAAACAAAACCATGACACACACACACATACGCGCACACACAGTAACACCAATGCATGGAAATAGTCCTTGTTTGTTTTGGCAGAAAGAAAATAAGCATTAGTGAATCTCCTTTGAGAGACATAGCTTGTTAGAGGAAGTAGAGGCGATTGTGTGAATGTACAGCGCGTGTGTGTGTGTACGTTTGTGTGTCCGTGTGTGTGTGTGTATTGGCATGTATAACTGTGAGCCCTCTGCAGTGCTTTGCACACCGCGAGCAAGCCTGAATAATCCGGTTGGTTCTGCAGTCAGAGTCACCTCTGAACAGTCCCTCCTTGTCATCCAATACATTTTCCCTCTCTCTTATCTTCTCTCACCTTCCGATTCCTTTATCTCTCAGGTTTCTAGATACTGTCGTTCGGGAATCTTCTGCCCTTCGGTTGACAACGGCCCTGCTTCTAGATCTGTCCTTACCTGGTGGGCTCTTCTCTGTTTCCTTATCTTTCCTTTTTCCACTGATCTTGTGTTTTTTTTTCAATCGTAGTTATAATCTTTTCTGAACGGTTCCCAAAGGGGGCGACGTTGGCTCCCCTTGATGAGTCGGCAGAAGATTTTGTGGGGTCGTGAGATGATTTTAAAATGAAACATTTGTATCTATTTAAATACTATATATACTACTTTTATACTATTAATAATTTGTATTGTTATTTTGAAAAACATTATTATATACTGTCTTATGTTATTATCTTCAGCAAACTATATTTGTGAAATGTTTCATGGCTTGCCACATACATAGGAAGGGTTTCAACAACTTATTTTTTACTCTTTCACCCTTCCGTTGCGTGAATAAATATGGCACCTATTGCAATCTATAGTCAAATCTGCACTGGCTGTGTGCCCTGTGTTGCGTCATGCTGTTTTTATTTGAGACGCGATGCTCTAGATCTCCTTCGTCAGCTTTCTGTTTTCAGAATGCACTTTGCTTCAGCACTTCCCATGCCAGTGATTATCAATCAAACCCATATGCACGATGACGACAACAGAATATTTCATACGATCCTAATGGAAAAACATATAAAGGCACAACCAAAATAACATGCAGCCTGGACAGACGTCAAGCGCACGCGCCCTTGCTTTTTATCCGCTCTTCTTCTCTTTCTCTACTCTATCCTTTTCAACCCCAGACCCCCTACTTGACAGACTCTCCTAACACAAAGCAGACACACTCACTTACACACACACAAACAAGAGAGAACGCCAAGCTCTCTCTGCTGGTAGTCACTGCAGACATGCACTGCGTTTGCAAGCACACTCGTACAGCGAGTGCACATAAGCGCGCGCTGGATGCGTGCCTGCGAGCGTCCACACACTGTCAAATGCACACAGTCAGACGTAAAGTGTCTGTAAATCCCTCGTCCCTCAGAACTCTTTTGCTGCCTCAGGGGATCCTTTGGCGAGCACTTACAACTCACTTGGTGAGCAGAATTCAGAGTTTGTGCGGTTTGGAAATACTAGGAGACTCAAGGCAGCAAATCTGCATGTGTACACACACAGAACTGTGCTGCAATTCCTTCACCTTCTACAAAAGCATCTACGATGGGTTCAGTGTAATAGTACCAAGTCATTTCTTTCATACCGTCTCACTTGCGGCATCTAGTGGAGGGCGCTAATACTACACCCAACATTATATTCTGTCAGTCATAATATTTTGCAATGATGTAATGTTATACTTTACTTAACGCTTTCCCTTAGTGTGTGTGTGTCTGACGTGTTTGCAGCCAATAAAATGCTACACCTCCTCTTGGCTGACCTAAAAAGTTAATGCGTGTGTCGTCTACCTTGGACTCCTTGATCTTGACAGCGATGACTTGTTTCCTTTGACGAATGATCTCCACTAGTTCATCACATTCCTCCACCAGCTTGGCTTCATGCATGGCAGTGTTCACCTGTGTGGAGACAGAGAGATATGTACTGTATGCGTGCCCACGTGCCCACGTACGCACAAACACACTCACGCCATATATTTATTCTATACGTTTTCTACAGTATGTTATAGACATTCACCCATTAGGCACAAATAGCTTTGAAATAGTTATTTTAATATTCACTGTCACTTCGATTGAAGCTTTAAGAGCTTTACAAAAGTGGCACTTCACCTTTCTGAAGAGAAAGTGTCATCTCTTTAAGACATTGAAAAGACCATAAACCCACAAGAAGCAGATTGATTACTTTATTATATAATTTCACTCATGTAAAGGCATGCTTACAAAACAATGGATGTGTGCTTACAGTGTAAGGACGAAGTCATGAATTATTACTGTCGTGTGTGGGTAGAGGAATGAGTACCTTTTCATTAGGATATGGATATGTCTCATATATATTCACCACCACCTTATTTATAGGCATAGGGACCTTAATTATGGCTTATACTCAACTGTAGTTGATCATAACTGTAATATAATGATGTTATATTTGATAACATGGAATTTGATCAGTTCAGTAAATCAGTAACATCAACAAGTGCAAGTTAAAACTTTACCATGCAAAGCGAAAGCCATATATCAACAACACCCAGGAACGCCGCCGGCTTCTCTGGGCCTGAGCTCATCTGAGATGGACTGACACAAAGTGGAAAAGTGTGCTGTGGTCTGACGAGTCCACATTTCAAATTGTTTTTGGAAATTATGGATGTCATGTCCTCGGGGCAAAAGAGGAAAAGGACCATCCGGATTGTTATCAGCGCAAAGTTCAAAAGCCAGCATCTGTGATGGTATGGGGGTGTGTTAGTGCCCATGGCATGGGTAACTTGCACATCTGTGAAGGCACCATTAATGCTGAAAGGTATATGCAGGTTTTGGAGCAACATATGCTGCCATCCAAGCAACGTCTTTTTCATGGATGTCCCTGTTTATTTCAGCAAGACAATGCCAAGCCACATTCTGCACGTGTTACAACAGCGTGGCTTCGTGGTAAAAGAGTGCGGTTACTAGACTGGCCTGCCTGCAGTCCAGAGCTGTCTCCCATTGAAAATGTGTGGCACATTATGAAGCGCAAAATACGACAACGGAGACCCCGGACTGTTGAGCATCAAGCAAGAATGGGAAAGAATTTCACCTACAAAGCTTCAACAATTAGTGTCCTCAGTTCCCAAATGCTTATTGAGTGTTGTTAAAAGGAAAGATGATGTAACACCGTGGTAAACATGCCCCTGTCCCAGCTTTTTTGGAACGTGTTGCAGGCATCAAATTCAAAGTGAGTGAATATTTGCAAAAAACAAAGTTTATCAGTTTGAACATTAAATATCTTGTCTTTGTGGTGTATTCAATTGAACATAGGTTGAAAAGGATTTGCAAATTATTGTATTGTTTGTATTTACGTTTTACACAACGTCCCAACTTCATTGGAATTGGGGTTGTATACTTGTTGGTGTAAACATAACATTTCATAAATGCGAAAAGAATGCATACTATAACACTATAACTATATTGGATAATAATACTAGTTCAGATACTTCTGGTTATGGTGATTGATCATATTAAAAGAGTTCTATGTCTGTCTCTATGTGTTATCTCATAACCTCAGCAAATAGAAAAAGAAAGACACACTAAGAAAGTTTTATTCCTGTCTCATCTAGATCCATGTGTTTATGTTGAGGCGTCCAAGACATCAGTTCTACCACCTTGTCCTCTGGGGAGAAAATCACAACATTGCTTGCTGTCCAGTTAGATAATCCTTCACTGGCATAGTTGATTTTCATCAGAATAATGTTTTATGTGGCTGGAAGGGAGACATCATTGTTAAACTCTTATCAGGGCTGAGCTCATCATGCTGTCGGGAGAGTCATAAACGTGGTTGCCGTTGAAACCTGGGTCTGGTAAAAACTAGGCTATGTCCTTTTAAGGGCAGAAGATGGGGAGGAAGGTTACCTAATGATAATCTATGATGCAGATCTGTTGCGGGGCCGGGTGATACGTTGTGAATGGTGGCTTGAATCATTGCATGTGTGTGCTACAGGAAAGAGAGAAAGTGTGGTGGTCTATATTGTTTATTTTCATGTAGCCTAACTCTTCTTTTTTTAATTTAATATTTATTTATTATGTTGTTCACACACTGTGCCTGTGTTCAGGTTTTATGAGCTGCAAAATTGTATTTTTGTGAGAATAGTTAATTATATCAGTGAATTCATGAATTGTACTGATGTATTTTTTTCTTTTTTACAATAACAGTTTTACAGCTTTGTGGGTTCATAGGCATATTTTACAGTCAGAAGTCAATTTTGTCTTGGCTTGTCTAGATAACATTGTCCTATGATGCAGTGTTTCCATTCTGGCAAACGTTTACTTTACATATTTAGCATAAAAACATTGGTGGTGGAATGTTACTCTAAGTGGTTATGTCTGTGTTTTTATTTAGTTTGGGTCTGTTCTCCCCCTTTATTAGAGTACTTCACCAAAATAGCGATTAAAGAGATTTTTATAAATGTACTTTCTGAATTTGTTTACACTATACACATTTGATAGATCCTTTAGTTTTTTTTTTGACAAATGTTGCCAAGGAAGCCCATCTGTGGGCCAATTTAAGCCAATAGTAATTGAACAGCCAATTTCAACCTCTCCACAACCACCTAATAAATGTTTCTAAACCACAATATAAACCACTGCCAGCAGACCTGCCAATGTATTGTAGGTCCACTGCATAAAACTGCATCTAAACCTGGCAGTGGTGATACTTTACAACTGTACGCAGATGCAGAATTCTAAAGTGACACGTATGCATTCATTGCATTTACTGTAGGAGAGCAGAACAACTCATATGAAAGTAACCTCCATCAGCCTGAGGCGTCTGACCTTTGTCAAATGATGATTCACTCAGGACATAGTGTACTAGTTGTACCAGTTTTGTGGTCATTTCTCTCAACAGTCACAATGAAAAGCCATTTCATTACTGTGGAAAGCCTGATTCGCATAGGACAAAATGTTTTTCACTGCCATGACTGAAAGGCTTAAAGGTTAAGGCCGCCAAAACAGGCAAATGAGATGGAAACAAAATCAGTGGTTTTACTGTGACAGCTGCTTTGCTACATTCCAAAGCCTGTGCTGAAAAAAAATAATGTACTGCGTACAACCTTTGCATTGAAAAAAAAAACATTTCTCTGTTCTAACTAACAGTAAGAGGTGTACCAAAAATTTCATTTAGGGCAGAAGTTATATCAGAATTGTGAAAGTACACCTAAAATCTGTTTTTATTGCTTAAACTATTATGTTAACCTGATATATGACATCAGCCAATCTGTGTTCCTGTGTTTTTGCTAGCGATTCATCAGTTCTTTAACATTAACTGTGCTTGGTGCAGTTTCTCATTACAACTTCTACGTTCAAGCCTGACAAAGAACACACACTGCTCTGTTAAATCTTTCATGCCCAAACACTATTGTTTTCATTAAATGGTAATGGATAAGAAGTTAAGCTCAGAAGTTAAGTATTGTAAGTAAGCCGAACAGGACTCAATGGAATAAATATTTCCAACTGTAGTTACAAATTTCTTTTCCTTTTCTAGCTACTCTCCTATCCTCTTTTATAAGCTCTTGTATTTTTAAATCGTTGACTCAATAGTGGTTAATATGTACTATTAATATGAAATTACGATTTTTAAATCTCCCTATTTTGGGGAGGGTATTTTCATAGAGTGTTTGAATGCATACTACCTCAGAGGAATTAGTGTTTTGTCTCCAATCGCCATGAAATCCATTGTTCAGGAACTACTTTCAAGCAAATATACCGCTATTTTGTTTGGAGACAAATAGAAAGTCTAAAGTTGATCATATACACACGCACATGCCCCTTTGTCTGTGTGAAGTGATAGCATATATACTGTATATAATGTATATAAATGGTTATTATCATTAAGCTAAAAGCATTAATAAACAACTACACCAACGTGTCATGACCAGACAATGTGTCACGTCTCCAGCCCCTGTTGAGTGTTTCATGTTGTTTTCCGTAGTTTTCCAGCCTAAGTTTCTAGTCTTGCCTGTTTTCCGTAGTTTTCCAGCCTTAGTTCCTAGTCACAGGCCTTGCCTGCTTTCCGTAGTTTTCTAGCCTTAGTTCCTAGTCACAGGCCTTGCCTGTGACTAGGAGTGTACAATACAGTTATATATAGAAATATATATTTAATATGTATTTAATACGTGAGTTTCAGAAGTACCAGGAACAACTACGAAGACAGTAACCAAGCAACACCCAGAATTAACACGCCAACACCGATGTAGATGAACAAGAAACTCCTTTCGTTATCCTTCATAATCCTTAATGTAGCTAATAGTTTAGGAAATAACCAAAACATTACTTTTCCCATACAGAAATATACAGAATACCAAAATAGTAAATTCCATTTTACTAGTAAACACCAAAATGTACTAAATCCATAAACTAAGGTGTTTGTAAGTCTGTAAGGCGTAGGCTTGGATAAATTAAATAGACAGTCACGGTATCATGGATAAACAGAAAATAAATACAGCAGTTAAGATATAATGTTCAAATTTCACACCAGTGTTTCACGCCAACCGTGCTAACACGGAATGGATATGCTAGTGTGACTTTAGCATTAACGAGTGTTAGAAATGCACTCCTTTGTACGTTGTTAAATTATATGTTAAATTACTGTAACCAAGACTGCTTTTTGTCTGCATGGCTTCTCCCTCCTGCAGTGTAGTAAAAAGGAAGCAGGAGCATTGCGATATGCTTTCCCCTTCACGTAAAACAAGACATCTTACTTAGCTGTAAACAAATGACTGTAAACAGAGTTTATAAAATGAAAATAAACATTTATCTAATCAAATGCTTGTCCATTTGTTTTTCTACCTCTCTTCCATAACTAGTTATTTTCTGTATTTTCTGTTTCCTTGATATGAATTATGGTTTTATCATATTTGCACGCATTTCAGGTTAACTTGTATATGGCTTTATTTAACCTGGATTACACCTGTCTCCTGTAGTTCTCTAGTTTCGTTCCTTGTTACCTGCCTTGCCAGTTTCCCATAGCTCTTTAGCTTTAGTCCCTTATTTCCTGCCTAGTCTGTTTCCTGTAGCCCCCTGGTTTTAGTTCCTAGTTACTTACCTCGCTAGTGTCCAGTAGCTCTCTAGCGTTGTTCTCCAGCTACCTTCCTATGATTACCAGCCCGATGATTACCAGCTTTTCTGCCTTCCCCAGTTTGCACCTTGCCTGCCTCTGCTTTTGACTCTTGCCGGACAAGTTTTGATTAAAGACTGAACTCTGCCTTCGTGTCGTGTGGTGTCTGCACTTGGGTCAAACCTAAAACCTTGACAAACGTAATAAATTATGTCAACCATACACTTTTTGATCTAAAATATTACTACGCTGCCTGGACACATTCAAAGATACAGCCCTAGGGATGATATTGCAGGCACAAAAGAGGTTCATCTCCTTATGATTCGTTCCCCTTCAAAACATTTCACAGCACTCTCCATCGCTCTGCAGACCATCACACCATTTACCCCCACGCAACCCTGTTCAAACATCACTCCACAAAGCTCATTACAATGCTTAGATTCACTTAAGCCTCATTAATCACATACTCTCTCTCACTCTCTCTCTCTTTCTCTCTCTCTCTCTCACAACGCCATTAATTCAGCAAAGGTCCATTTTATGACTGCAGGTTAGCAATTACGCAGGATAAACGCAGCTGTCCACTATCACAGTATAGCTAAGTTGCCACCTCCACCACATTATCATAGTCTTCTCCCTGCTCCTGCCGACGTTAGCAAAACCACCCCAAGCTATCTCTATATTTTGTGAGTGCAAAGAAGGATGAGCTTATTAATAAAAGCCAAAACAGTCTCATGTTAGAGCATTTTCAAGTCGCCCCTTTTCTGTGATAACTTAAAGGTGCAATAATGCATAACAACAGGAAATGGTTGTCAAATTAGCAGCCAATTAAAATCCTCTTAATAATCGCGCTGCTAATAATCGGAATCACAGTATTGGGGATTATTATCATTTTTTTCTCCTGTTTGTGGAGATCTCAATTATTATGTTTTTGCACATCAGGAATTGGTTGCAACTTGCAAACCAGTTACCATCAAGTTCCGTTTCATAACACCCCAGGCACACAAGTGGAAAAGCGATTCTTTAAGGATTACAATACACTTGAATGGTATGAAACAACACTAACCTACTGTATAAGCTATATACTGTATATAATGACCCTTGACATAAACCAATGTCCTCTGACAGCAAGATGATCAGATCTGACGTCTGATCTTCAAATGAACAGTAGAAACACAGCTGAATACGGTTTTGCTAGAAAGATTTTGATGCCCAGGTATTCAAGCTGTAATGTGTTTTGACTTATCAAACGCAGTTATAAAATATGATCAATACATCTATTGAATGGAAATAGCGATTCTATTTGATTCAGACTTTGTCAATTAAATTAGAATACATAGAACTTCTTTAATGGCTTGGCACATCAGCGAATCAAGCAAAGGATTGGGGGTAAAAAGGAAGCTTACTGAATAATAACAATACATGAGAGCCAGAATCAATATGTGCAATATGCATTGTGTCTCAAACACAATATGATTCCCAGATAATGAATACTTTGAAACAGAAAGGCTTTTTTGTAACGCTGTGTATAGTGGGGTGTAAGTGCGAACCAGAGGAAAACGCAGGCAGACAGGAGAGCAGTGAACGCATAAAGCGTGTTTTAATGATCCACAACGTACATGTGAGCAAACGGCAACACAAACAATGACCGACAGCACCTAGTGCTGCTGGGAAACTTAAATATGATCCATAATCAAACTAAGAGGGCCAGCCAGGACGGGAGGCACAGATTGTGCATGGCAATCGTGACACTAGCTGGGTTTACATGGAGCCTAATATTCCGTTTGGTTTAAAAGCCCAAACTGAATAAAACTACTCCATATAAACACCTCAATCAGAATACAAAGGCCCAGACCAGGTGAAATTCCAATCGGTTGCAGAGGGTAGTTTAAACCTTTTTATAAATTCATAAACCATGTAAACGGTTAACCCGATTACTTCATGGCCGCGTTCTTTCTGCGCATGACCTCTGTTACAATGTATTTCCATTGCACAAAAAAAAAAAAAAGATTCGAGGTGGGGGGAAAAGCATCAGCTCTGCGAGCAGCGTCCGCCTCACGCGCAGTGTGCAACTGGCTTTAGAGCAACAAAATAACGGCAACTACTGCGCTGAACAGACAGCAGATATCAATCTTGAGCTGATACAGCAAACCAAACCCACGAGGACTACAAATGCATGATGCGTGCATGTCAACACCACACCGTATTAGATGTAAACAGTTGACCTAAAATCTTCAATCGGAGTGATTTTATTCAGAATGAAAAAAAAAGTGCATGTAAACCCAGCTACTGTAGACAAGAAAGATATGCTACCACATGTTATTTAAACAACGAGGGACTTAGGAAACATTGACCAAACTTTCATAGCTTTGAAAATAAAGTACACAGCCGTGACTGTGCGAGGAATAGTAAATAGAGACAATGCAATGTGACTCATCTAAGGGAATAGAAAGCGTTGTATACTCAGTCCAAAAATAATCAAATTCCAATAGCAATGGGATTCAGTCTAGTGTACATAATGCCCCGGCAACATGTTGTTTAATCAAGAAAACCCACTAGACCTCTGTGTGATAGCATATTCCATACTTGTTCCATTAACTCTAATAAACACACACACTCACGTTCCAAACCAATCTTTCTATCAATGTAATTTAGTTCTACTCCGAGGTCTCCGGGCGATGAAAACCGACTGCTCTTACGACTGGTTCCCGCAATACCTACTGTACCTCCCCACATTATCCGTGCTAACCCGACGTTAGCCCACTGAGAGTCTTGCAGGTAGTTAGCTAGCATGCCTGTGCTCTGCGCTATATAAACATGCTGCCTCATTAAAAAGTTGCTGCAATACGTGCCTCATCCGACAGCTGATGTCTTTATTATGTGATGGTTGAGTACATGCAAAGATAGAATGTGGGAAGAGGCTGCCATAAGACAGGAAGGCTTTCTCTCATTACTAGACAATCACCGTTTTCAACAATGTACTGTAAAAAGAAAATCTTCCACTGAATAAAAAAATAATAAATCAAGAATCTAATGTAAGATTATCTTTCCGGAAGTGAAAAACAGTAAATATGAGGTGCTAGTGAAGATACACAACTGAGTGTTGTGTATCACATCTTCACAGAAGTGCTTAAGATGCAGTACTTTTACGAGCCACCAGGTGCTTGGCTCCGAAACAGAGTTAAAGACCGTCAGAATGTCAGAGGTCACTGTCAACTTCTTCTCTATAGAAATAAATTTTTCCATAAGGTCACTACTTCAAATGAATGTGATGTGGTTGATTCTGAAAGGCATTGCTCCATTAAGAACATAATAAGTGTTGAAAGAAGTATGGTATGATGCAACTAGTCGAAACAGGTCACATGACCTGGTCAGCCAACTGCAAAAACAGAAAATTCGGCTAACCTAATGGAGGGTCTCATAAAGCCAAAATGTCTAAAAGCCTTACTATTGACTAGTAACTGAGAGGGAGAACTCGAGCAGAAACAGAGACAGAAGAAAAAAAACAGAATAGCTGAACATCCACAAGCAGCCTCGCTAGAGAAGGTCTTCTCTTAGCAAACAGCCACCTGGCAGAAGGCAGATATAAGACTATATGTGAGCTCCACAACCACGACTGTGACCGCTAACAAATCAGCTATACGCATTTGCTAACGGTGTCTCACTCAATATTTGTTACGAGGGGAGCGTTGTCCCGAAAAACACCATCAAACATTTTGTCAAGGGAACGCATCTACACCAAGTCCAGCTTAAGGCGAACAACGACTAAATTTGAGCCTTTGGGGGACGTTGGTTGTGTTATGTTCTGCAAGCTGATTCACAACGTTTGATATTATCTCTGATGCCGAGATAAAAACAAGGAAGGGAAGAATATAGGTCGACGCTAAACCTTCCCGAAAGCGTTTTTTTTTTACTGTTCTTCCTTTCAAAAGCTTCTCTCACTCGCCAAAACTATTTCACTCGTTTTCTCTCTATCTCTCTCCATCTGTGTTGTTATTTCTTATATCGGTTCCCTTTTACCTCTTCTGCTCCTAATCCTGTTTGTTTGCGCTATCCTTCCTCCTTTTCCGCCCTCCCTATCTCTCCCCATCCGTCTTTCTCCCCACCTCCCCCACCCCAGCCAACCGTTTGAAGAGAGTGCGTGCTGACAGCAATTCACCTGAAAACATTACCTGACAGCATTTCCCCCTTCGTTAATTACACCAGACAGCGACATCACACAGGAGAGATCAGCGCAGAGCATGAAGATGTTTGTGTGTGTGTGTGTGTGTGTGTGTGTGTGTGGGGGGGGGGGGGGGTTACATATTCTTTTTATCATTCCCTTAACACCCAAGGAACCAGGGCACCCCCCCCACCAC
>JAOEHI010053913.1:0-14628 GCA_025447815.1 Percopsis transmontana | reverse complement strand
CCCCCCCCCCCCCCCCCCCCCCCCCCCCCCCCCCCCCCCCCCCCCCCCCCCCCCCCCCCCCCCCCCCCCCACCCTGACATCTCCCAATTTCATTGGTTAGGCCTGGAAGCAAATTCTCTCAAAGTATAGCCGTTGTGATGGAATGAGCCACTGATGAAAGGTGTATTTTGACCGAGCAAGGTATAGTAAAATACAACTACCAATGTCAATGTCAGTTTAAGCAAATAAACTTTAAAATGACATTATGATCATGAACAATGTTATAGAACTCGTATTGCTAATTAAACTAATATAGCGACCCAGGGTATTGGCAGTAGCAGAGAAAGATGTCCCTACCAAATTTCAACCTAAATCTACGCCCTTGATCGTTCTGACTGAAACTGTAACAACGGGAGCTCCTGCCCCTCTCCGGTCAAGCTCGTCGGTGTACTAAGCCGTCGGCTGTCCACCTCCCCAACCCTTCCTTCTACCTCCCTTCACACCTGTCACCAATCCCCTCATCAACCCTCTTTAAGCAGCTATATAAGCTGGAGGGTGGATGAGGCAAATGCCCTTATCGCATTCTTCTAGTGTTTTGCGAACCTGTGTGTTTATTAAAGTTACGACGCTCACAGCGTTAAAGCATAGTTCGGTGTCAGCATCTCCTTCTTCGGCCTCTGCGTCTGCACTCCATCCCCACCACACCTCACAGAAACTTAGCCTGTGTGTGTCTCACCTCTGTAGCTCTTTGGGATTAACTGTGCATGGCTGAGGGATGGCCAGAGCCCAAGCTGAACCATAGCTGTTAAGTCTGAACAGTGAAAGTGAGATAATGATTTTTGACTCATACCACAATGACATTAGTAATTTACATGATAAAAGGGAATGACCCTTCCCCCGTGTGTATGTGGTCAGAGAGCACTGTAAAAATGATTTGGTCTTAACATACGCAAAGATGGAATATGTCATCCTGAACGTCAGCATCAGTTTAGTAGTCCCAGACAGATTTTTTGTTTTTTCATAAGATACTAAGATGAAATGGGGTTGTGTGCTTCAGACAAATAGATATTCTGTGCCACAGACATTATTTGTTACGATTACAACACTGAGACCTATGAGACTCCACAAATAGCAATAGTAAACAAATAGGCCTACTTTTATCCCCAGTGCCTTGGCAAGGTACTAACATTACCACATACACCACACAAACAGGCGGTCTTTGCATAGCAAGGAAACTTCATGCGCTTTCTTTACACACCACATAGACTCACCCTACTAAATGCTTAGTATAAAGATTAACATTTCTCCCTGTTTTGGAATTTCACAAGATTCAGGTCAATGAAATAGCAAGGACAGATTCACAGGGAGGTTCCCATATAATATGCTAAGGTATATATACTGACTTGTTGGTGTGAAAAATGATATTTACAAGATAAGACAAATTAATTTAATTTCAGTCTGGAAAAGAGATTTTGTCCATAATTCAAAACAACTCCTTTGTTAACCAAGGATGGTTCCTAAATAATAATAATAGTTTCCTTCTTCCAACATTTATCTAAAACATTATTCAAAGTCTTCAGAACATCCCAAATTAGATAGGACATATTTAGTCATTGCTCCAGGAAGTCCATCTGCATTCAACCCTGAAGACCACACAAACAAATGCCCACACTGTCTTTCTCCAATCTTGTATAGCAAAAGTTGAACTTCAGCACGCTAAGAATTTATCCTTGACCTACCGTAAAAGAGTGAAGATAGAAGGATGAAAGTTAAAGCCAGCATTTTGGAGGTCTCATTCATTGTCCGTGTGGGTGATGTTACCATTCTCTTCCTGTGAGAGCACACGTCCAGTGGGTGTGAATGTATGTGTGTATAGAGAGAATCAGTGGGCCAGGCCAGTGTCGGGTTTCGTCCTAAACCCAAAGCGGGACAGGGTGAATAAAGCACCACTTGTGTTTCTGGCCGATTTTATACCCCCGACTTCCCTCCTACATGCTCAACCCCAAACCCCCTCCTTTCAATGCGTACTCTAGCGACCCCTCCCCTCTTGGCCCCCCCACCTTTACCCTTGCACTCCCTGCAGGATAGGCCAGGCAGATGGAGCGGAAAGAATAAGACTGGGTTGTTGTTGGTTCATTGTGTATGGTTTTGAAAGTCTTATATATAAGACATACAAATAACACAATTTTAAGACACTGCTTATGGCAGTGTGGCTTCGGACCATCAATCTGCAGGGTCCCAAATGTACCCCTGCCCCCACGACAAGGAAATTTTGGTGGTACTTTTTATTAGCTCCTCTGCTAGCAGTTCTCATGCAGCGCAAGGCAGAATCCACATCTGGAACCACTGGCAGAGGTATGCTAGTGTAAAAAGTCCCCTCCCTCCTACACAATGACAAAAAACACTTTAAGAGAAGCTTCACACAATCTTGAGAAACAGCAGTGCAATCCGATATCCCTTCCCCTCAGCTCACGGTCCCCTGTCCCTCTTGAGCCCACCCCCCATTCACCCCATTTCCTCTCTTCCTTGTATAGCCAGACTCTGTTGCATTCAGCTAAAACAGCAGAGGGCTGAGGTTGGCCATTGGCCCCTCGCTAGTTCTCAGGTTTGCCTGAAACCCTGTCCACACTAGCACGGTTTCGTTTGAAAAAACAGAGGGCGAAAACTGAGCTGTTCAGAAATACTGACGTCACATGCAAGATCACATGATCACATGACTATACTATTTTGGCAGCAGTAGGATCTTGGCGGGGAGTAGAAAAAGTGCATAACAACAGAACCTGAACCCAAGCTCACTACCGCCCTCGACGAGCAAGTGCGTGATGGTTTTCTGAACAATTTAACACTTCATGAAGAATGGTGTGAAGATATTTGAATGTCCTCAACTCATCTTTAGCGAACTACTGCGCCGTCACATAGACATACAACATGAATGAATGGTTTAAAAAAGTTGCTTGCAAGCTCTACTACTTAAGAAACGAAGATGGTGAAAAGAAAAGGTAAATATTCATGCAGGGCATACCATAACAGTATTAGAATTCTATTTTTACTGTAAACGCGTAATATAGTAGGCTATAATAATATGTAGGCATACGTATCAAAGTAAAGAAAATAAAAAAGTAAGAAACGTACATCAGATATGTATTTATTGTCTTTTTAAACTTGACATAATATAAAGTCTAAATCAAAATAGCCGTCGTATCTGGTCATTTTCAGAAATAGCCTAATGCAAAAAGTGTACAATCACATTTTTGGCAAGAAAGGGTTAAATTATGAGAAGACAAATATGCAATCATAACAGACCCATTTTGTGCATCTTCGTACAGTAATGCCGTCCTTGTTGCGAGGCTGTTCCTTTCCCAATTGTTCTGCATCTTCAGATCATGGATGATGTTTTTTATAGAGCTATATGTCACCATATTTGCTCTGGCATGTCTCCCAGTTTGTATTTTACACAGCTTCAGCAACCTGAGCATGTGCTGTTCAATGAAGTATGCGTTTTGGGGGAAGTAGAGTGTGAGCAACTTAGCACTGTGGGAGGAACTTGTGCTCTCTCAGAGTTTCAAACCAAAACAACAACATTTTTGTAACACTGATTTCAACCACAAGGGGAATTCCAGACTCAAATCGATGTGTCTCTTGAGTTATATGTGTGGGTTTTTACCTTTTTTATTTCTTAGCATGTTTTTGTACAGGGGTGTTTCTAAGTGTCCTTTTTTTTTTTTTTTTTAACACCAAGGGAGCATCTTGCTTTTTATCACTAACTTGCTTGCTAACAATTCCAAACCTAAAGTCTACACACCCCATTCCCTGTCCTCCCCATGTGAGGATTATCCCATGCCTGTCATTGTCCCTGGACGGGGAGCCAACATCGAAAGCAAGAACATTCCTTATCCAGAAGCATTAAAAAATATATCTGGAAGATATTTCTGCTAGTAGGATTTATTGCGATTTAATGCCTGTAGGCCCGGGTTCATATGGCTTTATTTGTTTACTTTATATTGACTGTCAAGCACATCTGTTGCCGCTTAGGCAGGCTAAAAACATCTTCCCTTGCTTTTAGCTGTGACTCTACGGTTAGAGTACATTACATTTGTCATGCTATATCTTCCAGATTGTTTGATTATTTCTGACAGCAGTGTGTTTTTTGGTATTTTAACCAGACTTGAGGGCACAGCTTTTAAGCCCAATGCATTGCGTGTATGTACCTTAGAGCCCCTTGATTGTATTTTAGCACCCTCAAACCCTGGACCCAGCTGACTGTTTATCTTTTAAACAAAACTGTGAATGTGACTGTAGAGGGAGAGAGGGGTATAGGAGGAGTATGAGCCACTCTAATTTAACAAATTTTAACAAATCAAAATTACAATGTTTATGTAAAGCTGGTTTTAATTAGTATATAAGACTTTCAAAGGCTTAAATTAAATACTAGGCTTGTAATTACTTTTTAGTTTTGTGAGCAATATAATGCCTTTTCTGCTATGTAGATCCTATTATCCTCAAAAATGCTTAGTTTTTATGACCGTATTGATCCGAATATATAACGTTTTTTTCTTGAAATATGTATGAAAATTAAGTGGGGTCTAGACAGATGACACCAAATATTAGTGAAACGAGTGTTCAGTGCCAGGGGCCTGAAAGATGGAGAGACAGTGATCGTCTTAAACCATGTGGCTCAAAAGTAGGTCAAGTTAACCAACAACTGAGGAGTTATGATGCTGAAGATCAAGGTGATTAATGCAGCAGTCATCTGTGCCTGTTGACTGAGCATCTGCAACATGTGCTTCATATGGCAAGGGATGCCCTGCTAGCTCACCAATCGTGTACTGTAAACGTTGTGACGTTCTAAACATAAAAAATATGTATTTCTAGCGAATCTCTTAATTACACCAATATTTTGCATGTGAAACCGGTTGTGTAGAAGACGTTGTTATGAAGATCGCTAATTGCAGGAGGACTCTCAGATACCGGTAGTCTCTTGCATAAAGAAATATCCGACACGCCCACAAGGCGCTGAAACGGGTCCGCAAGAAGAGAAAAGAAGTAACCTATACCGTTATTATTTGTATTTCTCCATCCATTTCGTTTTCAAAAAGTGTTTTTCCAAAAATTTGTCTTGAAAAAGGCTGTCGTCTTATACTCAGGATCGACTTATATTCTGACTTATATTTTATTTTAATAATTGCTAATAAAATGCAAGGCTCTACCTCACTCTTCTTTTTAATGTCACAAAAAGTTTAGGCTGTTTTAGGTAACATCTCAATTAAAAGCACAAGTCTGTTATTTTATAAGAAAAGATAAATCCTAACAGCCTCGAGCAGTTAATAGGAAGTTGTAAATGGCGACTGTGTGATGTCCTTCTGCATCTTATTTAAATACAGTCTATGTTCTGCAGTCTAATCGTTCATAACTAAATGGCTTCAGTGATTCATGGATTTGAAGTGACCCCAGTCACAAATTTAACAAAAATTAGGCCTATTCTACTCTCCATCCACTTTAATTCCAGGGTGTTTTCAATGGCCCAATAGAAAGAGTCCTTTCAATTTCATTTCTCAAATGGAATGTGTTTTAAAATATATTGCTGGATGAAAAGTTCTTTCTTTATTACAAATACATGCCCTCTCCTTCTCTCTTTCACTTTTTTTTCTCTGTCACACACATGCACTCACGCACACACAGATGTTCTAATATATGGATCTTCGAAAGCAGGAACCATAAATCCCATAATGTGCCCTGATAGGTTACATAGGAGGAAGCCAGCTATAGTTGAGTGCAGGGAGGGGAACGGAGAGAAAATCTGAAGGAGAGGTGGGGGAGATATTGTTTCAAACTGATCATACGTTGACCATTAGCTCTCCTGGCAGAATTATCCCCAACAGTTTGCAACCCGAGTGAGCTCAGAATAAAGTCAAGGAAAAGACAGGCTTTGAATTAATTCTCTTTGCTGGACTCCCAAGTGAGGGTGGTTTTGGTTTGAGGGTATGCTACTCTGTGTGTTCTGAGTATCATAGTATATGTGTTCTGACTGTGTTCAGACAATGTGTTCAATGAGTAGGCCTGGGGTCTCAGGCCAATGTTGTGATCTGAGACCCTAATATTGCTGATTAACCACACACACTCAAGAGTGTTTAAACACACAACATTTTCTCATTTGGAACTAACACTGCCATCATTCATTCACACAGTTTCATTCTTCATTTCATTCAGTCCTCAAACAGGTTCTAAGAATGTATGAATATATGAAGGAATGCAAATGTAATTTACGATCCAGATGTTTCAGAACAGAACGTTTCATGTCTGGAATTGTAGTCTAGCTTTGACCAGAAGATGGCGCCATTAGACTGGTGTCCATTTCTTTCCAAACCCCTTGGACTTTTTGCCTTTGTATAACATTTAACATTTAATGTGATATTTACAGAAGACAGACAGCCTTTTTTAACAAATATCTTTTGTTGAAAATCATTCAGTAATGAATAAATTTGTCAGCAAAATATAATGTCATTGCTGGTGGTGTGACGAGAAGCAGATATCATGATGCTGAAAGAAGCTATTAGCATGGCTCTAGGGGAAGCCATACTCCTTTGGGATTATTGTGCTTTATAGGAATAGATAGGCCTAAATGCATTTTTTAACCTGTGAGCTATGATAATACTATATTTTACATCCTTGATACAATGTATGCAGCATATTTAATAGACTAATATAATAATAAATATATCCACCAAAAACTCAAAGTTTGAAACCTCCAGTAACTCTATGGGCCCTAGTTTCCAGGTCAAGGTGAAAGTGAAGGAGCACGGCGCAAGTCCATGGCGCAATCTGAGGTGTGGCCAATACTTTTTTGATAATTTAGGGATCTCCTCTCATTCCCTTTAACAGCAGCACGCTCTCAGCAAACCTACTGCGCTCTACTGCGCCCCCACGCCCATTTTGGTGCAATCGATGTCATTGGCGCGCCAGGAAAAAACACCTTGCGCCCAACAAAATGTATCATTACACCTGCGTTCCGCCGTCTGGAAATATAGGTTTAAATTATTCTCCAAAAACTGTGGTAAGGTCCAATTTCCTCTGAATCACAATTACTGGTGAAAGTGTTAAACAATGTTTTTATAATGCTAGTTTTAAGCAAGCAAAGAGTGAATCGTGAAGAGAGCTGTCAAGGTGTGAAGAGGACCCTTATATTCATTCATGACAATGTTACATGAATCTGACAGGTATGGGTTGGGACGGTAGGTGCCCATAGAGCCCTCCTAACCACTCAAACCTGCTTGATCCAAGCCAAGGGTTGCACATTCATCATTAATTCATCTAGTCTCCCTATAGCAGAGTAGTCTAGAGACCAGAAACGACAAATACCAGTGGAGGTTCTACATTGAATTACGTCCCGGGCGAGACCGCCTTCGAGCTAGGGTTAGGGTTAGTTTGTTTTGGCGCTTGTTTTGTAGGTTATCAGTTAACACAGGAGCAGATTTCCATATTTATCAAATTACAGTATCTCTTTTTTTTTTTAAATCTTAATCAATCACATAGAAGTTTAATTGTTTCTGTGAAGATGATATCACTGACGCAGGATAGGGGCAGGATAGTCTAGTGGTCTGGGTGTTGGACTCCCAGCCGTAAGGTTGTGGGTTCGAGCCCCAAAGTCAGCCTACCTGTAAGCATCCTTGAGCAAGATGCCCTAACCCCTACCTGCTCCATGTAATAGAACAACGTAATTGTAAGTCGCTTTGGATAAAAAGCGTCTGCTAAATGCTGTAACTAACTGTAACTGATGCTATTAGAATCAGGTCATTTTGCCATATGCGTTTATCCAAAGCGAATTACAGTTACTACAATTACAAGTATCAAGGAGCTGGGAGTGGTTAGGCATCTTGCTCAAGGACGCTTAAGGAAGGCCCATGCTGACCCATGCTCAACCCCATGACCATCCAGCTGGGAGTCAAACACCTAGACCGCTATCCTGCCCTCTGATGCATATAACCAGCCAAATCAATTACTGCATTTTCCCAAATGATAATAGGACTTGAGAGCTTGGTCCATCTTTGACATCAGACTTTGGCGGTCCTGCTTTTAGAGCCTCTTGAATTAGACAAATTCAATACCACTTTATAACTCTATTGTCATGTAAAGTATAAGACTGGCTAAGAAACAACCAACAACACCATTAGATATTAGGCCTGAATTGAGTGTCCAAAATGTAGGACTCGTGTGGATAATGATAATAATAATGTTTTGTATTCGCATACCAAGACAAAATCAAGGCTTTTCAGGGTGAGGTGGCTGCAGAAATACAAAACAGAATACTATGTAAATAGGCCTATTCAGAATTTATTGTTACTACTACAAAAAAGTAATTTCAGTCTGCTGAGCATTTAATGTATAACAACAGTACAAAGTGAATAATTTGCTTGCAAAATAATGTTTTGTATATACAATATTTATAAAAAAGATTTAAATATGTGACAGCTTATTGCACAATAACACATTTGTAAATAATCATCAAAACACAGTGTATAAAGATGGATGGGTTCTTTGTCATATTCAAACACTTAACAGGGAATGCATTTTTTATGTAGTTTAGTTTCTATTTATAAACATGAATCAAGGTCCTTGTGGGAGTACAATAACTCCAATAATGGTAAATAAAAAAGATGGTTGTAGTGATTGCATGTGGAGTCATGGAATATCTTAGGAATGGCACTCAATAAATAAAGTAGCTATAAAATGACAAAATTGTAGGCAAAATAATAACTGCAGACATGTACTTGTATTTGGAAAAATAACCTTGAAGGGGCTACATTATTGATACCCAACAAATAGATGTTTAATAAAAAAGCATTATTACAATCAGTTTCAGATCAAACTGTGATTAAAAAGTGTGATTAAAGTATTGTGACCAAATGTAAAACATGACTTATGAAAGAGGAAGGAAGAGGGAGTGATTCAGTTTTTTCAAGGCTGATCCGATCAATTTGGTCCTCTTATCTTTGAAAGGTTGAATTAGTGGTCTATAGATAATTATTGTACGCAATTCCCTTTCCCAGGGTGTTTCTGAACAATGACATTATTATTAATGGTTTATTAATGGTTTCCACTGGGGGGCATTTAACATGATGGAAAATATAAATATTACAGTATATTTGTCACTGAAAGCCAGGATTTGGGAATCGGAAAATAGCTGTACAAATATGACAAATTCCAGATGAATGTGTTGTCTGTGCAGGTTTACAAAATGAATTGGAACTGGAATGCCATGTCTATGACTGCACTTTAGCCAAAGCCACCAGGACTACATAGCAGTATTTGTTTTCTTGTAACAAATACAAGAAAACATATACTGCTATGTATTCCTGGTGGCTTTTCCAGTCAAAGTTGTTCAGTATTAAGTGCTATTCTTTTTAGAGTTCCAGCCACACATTTGGGGTAAACATCAAGTACAACGATGTACCATTACCTTATGGAGACAGGGAATTAGGCACAAGTTGTATGACTGTGATGGCTCAACTCCTCCTGCTGTTGAAATGTTCACCCATCTTTGGGATGGTTTGCTGTTGAATGTGTGGTATGTATTGGGTGTTCTTTGTGTGCTCTATGTATATGTATCTGTGTTTCTGTTTGGATGTGTGCATCTGTGTGTGTACATGCCATGTTTCTTGTGAATCCGCTTCTTGTGAATCTTGTGTCTCAGCTTTCTGAAGACATAGCTGAGATAATCTGTTCCACTTTATAAGCCAACTTCTGCCTCTGTGCCTGTTCATCCTGCTCCAGTGCCTCAGTGATCTAACACACACACACACACACACAGACACACACACACACACACATTAGCAAAGAGACGGTAGAATAACGGAAAATCTGACATGTCCTTGAAATGTTCAAAAATTCCATAACAGTACTTGTTCCAATATACATAAATACACTGCTCAAAACATTAAAGAAACATGTAGTCATCACAGTATAACACCAAGTCAATTAAACTTCAGAGATATCAATCTGTCCAGTTAGGAAGCATAAGCGATTGTGAATCAATGTGACCTGTTTTAGTGCAAATGAAAGTGACAACAGGTGCACTGGAGAGGCAACAGCAGGACAACCCCTAAAAAGGGAATGGTTTAGCAGGTGGTGGCCACAGACAATTGCTCTCTCCTTATCCTTCCTGACTGATTATTCTCTAGCTTTGCATTTAGCTAGTGTCTTTGTCATTGCTGGTAGCATGAGGCGATACCTGCAGCCTGTTCAGGTTGCACAGGCAGTCCAGCTCCTCCAGGATGGTAACAGGTCAACTCACTAGTTTACCGGAGATATTTGCAAAACATCCATACCTGCCGTATCAAGAAGGTTTGCTGTGTCTCCCAGTACAGTCTCAAGAGCATGGAGGAGATACCAGGAGATGGGCCGTTACAGGAGAGGAGAGCTGGACAGGGCTGTAGAAGGGCATCAACCCAGCAGCAGGACTGGTATCTGCTCCTTTGTGCGAGGAGAAACAGGAGGAGCATGCCAGAGCCCTACAAAATTACCTCCAGCAGGCTCCTGATGAGGGCCTGACTTCCTCTACTGGGACCTGTGCTTACAGCCCAGCACCATGCAGCTCGATTGGCATTCGCCAGAGAACATCAGAATTGGCAGGTCCGTCATTGGTGCCCTGTTCTCTCCACGAATGAGAGCAGGTTCACACTAAGCCAGTGGTTCTTAACCTGGGTTCGATCGAACCCCAGGGGTTCGGTAAGTCAGTTTTAGGGGTTCGGCGGAGGATAAGACACACCCGACTCATATGATTCGTGATGACACGCCGTGGTGAATGTTATGCTGCCTGCAACATCATCCAGCATGACCGGTTTGGTGGTGGGTCAGTGATGGTCTCGGGAGGCATATCCTTGGAGGGTTGCACAGACCTCCACGTGTTAGCCAACGGTACCCTGACTGCTGTTAAGTACCGGGATGAAATCCTCAGACCCATTGTCAGACCTTACGCTGGTGCCGTGGGCCCTGGGTTCCTTCTGGTGCAGAACAATGCCTGGCCTCATGTAGCCAGAGTGTGTAGGCTCTTCCTGAATGACGAAGACATTGATGCCATTGACGTTCCCGAGACCTGAATCCAACTGAGAACCTCTGGAACGTTGATTTTTATTTTTATTGATGCATCCGACGCCGCCTACTAGCGACTGTCCAGGAGCTCACTGATGCCCTGATCCAGGTCTGGGAGGAGATCTCCCAGGACACCATCCGCCGTCTGATCAGGAGCATGCCCAGACGTTGTCAGGAGTGCATACAGGCACGTGGGGGCCATACACTCTACTGACTCATGAGTTGCCATGATGAAACTCGCGCAGCCTGGGATTTCAATTGTTTACTCTGATTTTCAGTGTGGGTTTGAACCCAGCCCTCAATCGGTTGGTGATTTTGGTTTCCATTGACAGTTGTTACACCATTTTGTTCTCAACAAATTACACAATGTACAAGATTTTGATCTTTAATGTATTTCATTCATCGAGACCCGATGTATGATCTCAGTGTTCCCTTCATTTCTTTTTGAGGAGTGTACATACTATAATCCTACAAATACTGTATTTGTTGTAATATAAATACACAGACATTATTAGGATTATGTGTTTTTTCTATAAAGTATATATAATAAAGTATTTTAATTACTTTAGTATTTTAACAAAAATATAGTGTATACGTTGATGTGGAAAAAAAGAACAGACAACATTCAATGTATTCCAATGAGAAATGCATGTGTTGCTGGGACCGCTGCAGCACTCTGCGTGAAAATGCCTTTGCCTGGAACAGATTGTTTTTCCGGAGACATATAATCCCATTTAAAAAAACATAGACCAGAGCTGTAAAAGCATTTGCATCACAGATGGTGAGCTCTCAAACTGTCCTTCAATGTTCATATTATCATATTACAACCAGGTGAGTGTCCCTGTTAAAATCCTGTCCGCAAAGTTTATCGCACCGTTCACATCACACAATCCAAGGGTATTTAATTGAACCTGTCCGCTATTTTTACCCCCAGCACTTTCTTTGCATGTGAACACAGCCTAATTTTCATAAAATCAGATGAAAAGAACTACAGTCAAGTTGAGTTGTACAACGGGTTGGATTCAAATCCAAAGACTGTATGAAGCATACCAGAGATGGGGACTCGAGTTTGCGACTTGGACTCGAGTCGCATTTGTCACGGCCCCTGCCCCGCCGTTTTAAGGGCCGTTCAGATTAAATGCTGAAAACATTGCAACCTCCACATGGTAAGGCGCAAATCTCACTTGAAAACTTTTGTGACGCTTAGGAGCACGCAGAAGGGGCGGAGTCTGTCGGGCCTGTCTGTCTCTCTGTGCCTCGCCTCATTTACTTGCCTGCCCGGTAATCTACGTCTTTCTGCCCCTTGCCTGTCGGTCCTGTCACCCCACCTGCCTTACTCGGTTATCGGCCATAGCCCGTCTTGTGGTTCGCCGCCCCCTGCTGCTCTCCGGTACCGTGCCCCGTAATAGCCTGCCCTTGAATGACCACAGCCTGCCCCCCACTCTGCCCTTGCCTGGCGAACAAGACTACAACACTCCTCATGAGTTTCATTAGACTAGAGATGTGCAAGTAAGTATACAGCCAGGGCCATCCCAGACAGAAGAACATTCCTGAATCCATAATACAGAACCTCGTCATTTCATGCAACCTGGCTCTGTCTTGGTCTATATTGTAGCTGTATTTTCATGTTAACTTTAAAGGAAAGCTTTCATTGTGTTTTTTTCATTTTGCATTGTAATAGCCAGTGATTATATACCAAATAACTAATCAATGCAGATACTGTATGGTAATAGATAAAGGAGTGATGATAATAAAGTAGGCTACATACTTTGAATTCCTATAGAATGGTATAGAATGCAGTGTTCTACAATTACAATTAGGTAATTTAGCAGATGCTTTTATCCAAAGCGACTTACAATTTCATGATGCTATTACATGGAGCAGATAGGGGTTAGGCATCTTGCTCAAGGATGCTTACAGGTAGGCCAACTCTGGGTCTCGAACCCACGACCTTCTGGCTGGGAGTCTAAGCAGACATACTACAACTCAACAGTAACTCTCAACAGTAGTAGTAGTAGTAGGAGAGAGAGAGAGAGAGAGAGAGAGAGAGAGAGAGAGAGAGAGAGAGAGAGAGAGACAGAGAGAGAGACAGAGCTGGAGACAGCATGTCACACGGTGTGTGCTGGATCCTTGCCACAGTAATGTAGGGCCTACACTGTATTGTTCAAAATAGCATAAACTACTGTTCAGAGTGTTAGTATATGTCAAATGTTCTACAAACCTTCCATACCCCATTAAAATGTTATTAAACATTAATTAAATTCTTGACTGTATAGATTCCTTGCCTTCTCATAAAAAAACACACAAGGACATTTAAGATTAAATATTGTATTTGGTAGCTGTATTTAATTACGTTTTTTTTCAGACTTCATTGACTTCCGTTAAATCTCAATTCAAACCTAGTATGCTTGTTGAAGTCTCCCAGACCAACGCAAAATAATATTGTTAGAGGAATTGTGTGAAAAGTCATTATCAAGAAATAGCAGTTAAAAAGACAACAAATTAAATTTTGTTAAACTAGACTATTGCTAGTCTGTAGCTGGGTTTGAGCCTCTCTATAAGCATTCGTGAGCAAGATGTCTAATCCATACCTACCCCTTAATACTTACTAATACACTTGGATTCTACGTGGGGTAAACTGAGATGGCAATTAACTAGTAGAGACGGCGATTAACGTTGCATTGTTAAAAGTATGTTTTGTAGAAACAATGGAAGTAATTGGTGGGTGAAAATACTGATTTGGTTCCAGTCGGCGAACAATTATTTTTGCCGAACATCAGTGTGAGGATGCGTGGAAGTTACAACAGTCAAGGATTTAACAATTAAATTCAGCAACCAAATGGAATTTTTCATCTGTGTCACGATCGGCGCGTACAGGCAGGTGTGCGCTCTGTGCCTCCCATTCTTCTGTTGCACCTGTTGGGGATTAGCCTCACAGGTGCATCTTATTGGTAGCAATTTAGGACAGTATTTAAGATTCCCGACAGCATTAGGTGCTGTCGGTCATTGTTTGGCATGGAAGCCCTGTAAGTTGTGTTCTTTTCTTTTATTAAAGTACGCTTTGGGCGTTTAACTCTCCTGTTTGCATGCGTCTTCCTCTGGCTCGCAAATACACTCGCCACCGCAAACGCATCGTTACAATCTGGAATGTGTGTGTTCTTCTATTGAGGTAAGAAAGTCTTTACTAAAGTTATTGTTGAGTTATGCCAAACCAATATAGAGTTACAGACAACTTATCACTCTTGCTATGTGTTGCAACCAGTAGTGTGATCTCACCTCTTGGCTGTACTTGCTGACATATGCGTAGATCTCATTAAGGGCGCTGAGCACATGAAACTCATTGGAGTGAAGGCGAGCCTGCTCAGCCAGATAGGCATTCATGTCCTGGTCACTGATAGCTGGCAGGCGGTAGATGTCAGCATAGTACCTTGGAGGAAAGAACCGTAGTCATTGTGCAATGGTTTGTGTGTGGTGTGGTCTGGCATACATTAGCAATAACAATAAGTAATTCATAGTCTGTGACCCCCTCCAGAGGGCACACTACACTAGTCATGATTATATATA
>JAOEHI010053912.1:0-14629 GCA_025447815.1 Percopsis transmontana | reverse complement strand
GAATGGTTGATTAGATAATTGCATTAATGAGAAATTGAACAGGTGTTCCTAATAATCCTTTAGGTGAGTGTATATACCAGTGCTTTTACTGGGTCTGCAGACCTAGTAAATGATGCATGTGTAATGAAACGCAGAGATGCATGTTATACTGAATCAAGGCTCCGTGAATATTTCCGTGAATCAAGATAGGAGGCTGCATGCATAAGCTTCCACAAGTTTTTTCTTGGCATTGAAAGTAAAGCAAGATTTATGTATATAAAGCCAACCTACACTTGGAGCTTCCTAACTAGATTAGCAATATGTACATTGAATAAAAGCTTGTCTATCCATATACCTAAGTACGAGGGCACCCTTTTAATGGATTGACCATCAGACATGAAAATGCTAAGATCATCATGCAACTGTGAAAGAGCTTTTGAGAAGACCATGAACTTGGTTTTCTGAGAATTTAAAACCAATTAAAACTCAGCAGAACAGTTTCTAATGCAGTTTGAAGCTCTTGCACCACCTGTACTATGGAGGGAGCATGCGTATAAACAGTGTTGGGGGTAAAGCATTATAAAGTAACGCATTCCTGACACATTTGTCTGTAACGCAGTAATGTAAAGCATTACTTTCAGTAATCACATTACAGTTACTAATCAAGTAATTATGTAATCTTTGGGCTGGTTTTTACTGACTTTGCGGAATTATTTTATTAAAAAGCATAAAAGAAAGAGCTTCTGTATGTCCTCCTTATTAGGATAGGAATTTGTGCTGATGTTGGTTTAATGTTACATTTTAAACTTACGTGAGAATCTTACGAGACCTTCACTGGCTCCCCGTCTCAGCCCGCATCCGATTTAAGACATTAGTGTTGGCCTACAAGGCAGCAAAAAGAACTACCCCGCTCTACCTCCAAGAAATAAGATTCCAAGCTCCAGCCAGATCTACCACCTCGACTGGCAGGCTGGCACCTCTGTCGCTCTACTTATTCTACAGGGCCGTCTGCGTCTGCCATTGTTTTTCTTTTATCAACATGACCTAACAGAACAGAATGTAGTTAATGCAAATAGACGATTGGACGATACCATTAATTCAATCCCACTAAGATTACATTGAGTTTTTTTCCTGGCAAAAAATTAACTAAAATAATAATAATCGAAAGCACAATATCACGATACTCACATGAATCGATTTCCCCCCCCATCCCCATTACACTGTCTCTTTACATTTCTTGTATGGTCATTAAGCCCGGGGAGGGAGTTATGTATTGCTCGTTTCATCTAGGGGCGATGTCGTCAAGGATAGTCTGGCATGTTAGGCTATATTGAAATTATCCAGAGAGATCCTTCTGATTAGGCATATCGGGTAGAGGCAGCTAAAAACTTTTCACAGAAGCTGCTAGCTGACTTGGAATTAGAATTGCAAGAGGGGATACAGGTAGATGACGTATGAGCAGGACACGAGAGTAGGGTATGGAACATCACAGCCTTGTGATCAGAGACATTAAAACCTAACAATTCAATGTTATTAAGAGTAACACCATGAGAAAGTACAAGGTCAAGGATATGTCCTTTATTATGTGTTGGTTTTTTCTAAACACACTGTTCAAGATTAAAAGACTAAATAATATTAATAAAATCAGCAGTTAAACCAAACATGGAGGGGCAGCAGACGTATAAAATCCCCAAGGATAATAATTCTATCATATTCAGCTATAATAAATGAAAGAAGCTCTTAAAATTCTTGAATAAAACCAGTGTGAGTCTTAGGTGGCGACAAGGGAACATTACAGTTTAATGTGATCCTAATAGGTATAATGTTGGTGGAAGAGTGTTCAGCAGAACCCAGAGAGATATGCTTGTCATTAAAGACGGGAGTGACTTCTGGGGCAGGGTCGTGCTGAGGTAGGTGTCAGTCAGAATTGAAAGCAACATACAGGATTAAGTTATGAGTAAGTTGATTAACACCCTTTATTTTAGAATACAGGCCAGCTGATCTGTAGAAGTCATGCCTGGTCTAAAAACAGTCCAAAAAGTGGCTAATGAAGCCCTGGCCCGTTGCAGTACAAAATGTTTTCAGCCACTTATGCAAACTAAAAGACGTCCGAAAAGTTGAGGGATACGATACATATCACGATACAAGGGTCACGATACGATTATATCACGATACAATACATGTTGCAATATTCCACATAGTTCACTGAAAATGTAAAAAGAGAGCTGAAATACCACGCATCGGCTTTATATTTTTAATGAGCTGCTGTAATTTTGTCAGCTGCGTCTGTCATGTTGCATCCAAATTTCACTCTACCAGAAACGGGGGCCGTCAATTCTAGTCAACTAGCCATACTGCGACATCTAGTAGTTGTAGTTCACACACCGTTTAAAACGAGAATCGTTTTTTGAGCTGGAAATCGATGTAGTATATCGCGAAAATAAATTTCGCGATATATTGCTGTATCGATATTTTAGAACAGCCCTAGTAACCATACATTCACACGCCAGCGACAGCAAGGTACAAAGCAACAGACGAAATGGCTGGCGACTACACTCTGACTTGGCAACCAGTAAATATTGCCTGTGTTATTACTGGTGAGTAGTTGATGTTGTAACTGGTCTATTTCTGTTTCTAAGGCTTGTATTGTGGATCTAATCTGAGTTGCAGAGTGAGCGATGTACTGTAGGCAAAAAAGTTGTTAAAATGCCAAAAAGAGTGGTTTCGTTTAATGGGGGAGAAAACTAGTGGCCAAGTGGTGGTCAATGAAACCAGCAGGTAATTGTTTTGGAGAAATACTGTAGATCCTGTCAAGTCTAGCTGCCTTCACCCCATTACCTGAAACCTACACTCATGTGTACTGTCTGGGGCTGGGGTGTTTACACCTCCAAGCATCAACAAGTCAAATTGTGTTAAAATGCCTGATAGCGTAGTGATTGGATGATAAATGTGGTTCCTGACTATTTCTATCTACGGTGAAATCTATAGTACAGTTAAAGTCCCCTGCTATTATTAAATGCTCCCTACTATCCTGATATTCTAGTGTAGCCCTGACAGTTAAAAAAAGCCACCAGCTCTGTGCCGATTAGGTGAATAAATGTCAATGAAACACCTCCCTTCGTACCTCAGCCCTCACCATCAATGCCCTGCCCTTCACAATTTTCTGTGCAGATAAAAAAAATTTAACTCTAAACTTTTAGAAAATAAAAGTTTTTTCCCCATGACTTAAAAAAAATAAAAAAATAAAAAATTCCATACCCAAATCTACTTTATTGTCTAAATCACTATGCGTTTCTCCAGTCCATACACTTTTAACATCGAAGTGGACCACAAAACTACTGTAGCAACCACATGCAAGCTAACACTATAGATTTATGGAGGTAATATGTAAACAGATTCTCCTTGTTTAATATATTTTCTCTACAAACTCAACAAACATATTACGTAGTGACTTCTTGGCCATGTTACTGCTACAAAGCTAGCTTTTGTTAAAATTGACGGTGGGATTATGTTGACATGAGCACTGCTGTTTGTTCCTGTTTCAATCACCACCCCTATTTTAAACTCTGCCTTCACAATACATTGGATTTGTTTAGAAATGTCCGACTCCGTTTACCACCCCACCCACATTTAAGACAAGGGTTAGGGTTAGACGTACCCAGATGGTTTATACAATAGTATAATAAGTCGGGCCCTGTGAGACTATGCAACTACCTTGTCTGCTCTTTACTGTTCATCCCCCACCTCCCACTAATCCCAGCATTCCCTCTGTGTTGTGACACAATATTAATTGGTTACATTTTCTTTGTACTCTAAACATAAGTCGCCATAAATTAATGATGCCCATACTTCTTTTTAGCGTAGGGTAGAAATCAAAAAGAAAGGATGATACAAAGAGATCCTTTTCTTTGAGTTAGTGAGTGAGAGAAAGACTTCCTGACTGTCAACAGCACATCGGTGACAGCCTGCTACTATCGCACAGCAGAAAATTAGTTTCACTTTCTCACTTTGTTTACAGCTGCAACCAAAGATCTTAAAGCTACAATTTGTCATTCATATGTGATCGTTTTCGTAATAGATTATTATTGAACTGTATAGTTGCATAAGGTAACACAATACAGACTGACACGTTTGTCTTGTTTGGTGAACATGTTGACATTACTTTTAATTTATGTTGTAAATACGTCTGTCATCTTTATCAATACAGAGTGATAAAACAATACACTGGGCTACACTGCTACAGAGCAGAACTGAGGCTAGCAGTTAGCCTAGTGTGCCCGCTAGATGACTTGTTAAAGCAGAATTGAACTCTTGTTAACGTACCCCAACACTCACTCTTGGAGGCTATATAAACTAGTATTTCACTACTGAAAAGGGGGACTTAATTACTTCAGTTTAAAATCTGATTTAGGGGCATGTAGTTGGGATGTCAGTCAATTGTAACCCATCGTGATCCAACATGCAAATCACAGGAGCACATTCTTAAAACTGAATGATTTAGCTTCGTAGTGTTTGTAGCGATAGCTGGTTAGTATGGCGACAATCAATCTATAGGATGTAACCCACAGCAAAAACCTGCTTCCACTATTTACCAAGCAATCTAAAATGGTTGGATGGATTTTACTATTAAAAATAATAATAAAATAAATAAATAAATAAATAAATAAATAAAAAAAAAACGTGCCTGAGAGCATCGATAGGATATGTCGATGGATGTATAAGAACTGGATACAGGATATTAAAATGGTATTAGTGTTTTGCTTGTGCGCGTTCACAACACAGTTATTTTAATGTGTTCATGGAAACAGAGCATTCAGATTAGTTATGTTTTTAGAACTGTAATAAATGAAATAAAAAAAGAACTGTATTGTACATGCCCCTCTAAAGCCACAAATGATAAATTGAACTAAAAAGGTTTAATATGGATGTTGTGATGTCTACATGTCTACCAATGATTAATGTTAACGTTAAACCTTCCTATTATGTTTATTTGGCAGTAACGTTTAGTTGGCAGTAATTTAATCTGCATAATCTTACCAAAGTTGTTTTGATAAATGCAGACCAAGAACTGTACTTGTATTTCACTGTTGGTTTAATAATTCATGAGACATAAAATCCATGAAACACGGTGACTATCACGGCAAAACAATTTGTTATGTACATTTGGCATGTGTGTGCGCCATTGTCCCTGGCTGTTTGTGCGTTCTCCACTCCATGGTTATCAACAACTCAAAGGCACGTACTTTGCTCATGCCCTGCAATGATGTCACAAAAAACAAGCTTTCCTGAGTTTTGGAGACTTTAATATAAAATAATCGACCCCCCTCACATAAAATTTCATAATATAAAGAATCGTTTTAAAACTGTTGTTGTTGAAGCAATTATCATATTCGTTTAAGAGGCACTTGTTTTCTAATGGCTGTCAATGGGAAAAAGGCTTTCTGCCCCCAAAAGTAGTACCGGCGTTGGCAACCATACCCGGAAGAGAAGCAAGCCTCTCGTAATCATGGGGGCCTGGATACGTCTATGTACCGCACATTTTAGCTTCGACAAATTAATACACAGGCAGATGGATTTTTCCATTTAGATGATGCTGATGCCTGATTCCAACCATATATCCCGAGAGTCCCAGGATCACATCAGCAAGAGGTATTAAACATGCAAGTCTAAATAATTAAACAACGTCTGAAAAGACAGCCATTTCTAACTTATAGCTGCATTGCTAACTGAGCAGTTGTTGTAGTTGGGTGGATGGCTAAATCTGTCACGGTGTATTACAGACATTATATCACAATGTAAAAGCTTGGCAAATGTAAATAATCACATGTGAGACGATTTAGATTAAACCAAAAAGCCAAAGCTGCTTTACTTAGTTTCAGACATGTAAACTCGCATCAAAATGACCTTATCAATAATCTCTAAACTATTGCCTTAAAGGGAACATAACCTAGAAAAATGAATGTAGGTGAATTGTGTGTGTTGCCAAGAAACATACAAGCTCAACTGGTAAATCGCACCTCCACACGCTGTGCAATAGCACACAACCGCTCAAGCAAGACCCTGGTGAATTTTGTGTCACCGCTTTGCTGTGATGTGCTGAACTGAACATCACATGATGTTGAACCATATATCACAATTAATGCTAAGCTGTGCCGCCATCCCTGCTTCACTTGGCCTGTAGTTTTCCCTGCATGCTCTGCACTGGAGCAAAACCGCTCATAACATGACACTTTACATTTTTTAAAAAGGGCCCCTGTTATAGCAGAACATGTGGCTCTAAAAATACCCTTGGCTAAAACCCTCTTCTTTATTTTGGCGAGTTAAATTAAGCCTGTGACCCAGGAGGAGCTGTGGTGAGCAGACATAAGACAAGGGAACCATCAGCCATGGTGACATCTTCTTGGGTGGCGATGATGGCCTCTCAGAGCTCCTGAGAGCTTCAATATGACCTACAGTAGTCATGAGGAGGGTAGAAGCCTGCAGCTTTCAGGGTAGGGGTAGAGCTGGTAACAGATGTAGCCATACATAATGGGGGTGGGTAGAGCGGCCGAGTCATGGTCGCAGCTGCAACTTTACCAGAGGATGCGTGCCACGTTTGTAGCAAAAGGTTGTAATTAAACTACACAATACACATCCCACGCCTGGCCAACTTGCCAAAATCAGGAATGCAAACACAACAAAGAAGAGAGAGTTACCACAAGTCTACCCCCCCCCCCCCAAATAAAGCAACAATGTATAACAACCATATAACAAGTAAGCTCTTGCCATGTTAGACAGTTGGAATGTGTGTTTGACTAATTTCACCTGAATTATTATGACCACTTCCAACTGCAACCTTTATTCAACTGTTGCACAAGTGCATCGCTTTCCTCAAATTCTGAAAACTAATGGTAGCAACAGTACATATTTTGTATCTGCATTAGCCTATAACAACCGATACAAAAATGGCTTGAATTTACTGGGCGAACCTTGCACAGAAATCTGGGCAGGCATCGGTACCCATTGAAAGCCAAAATGTTAACGATTGTTAATGATTGTTGTGAATCACAACATTGTTTGTACTGTACCAGCACTGATAACACTGCACTGATAACAACGTAAAGGCCAATTCATAAGGGCAGGATAGTCATTCAAGGGGGCAGGATAGTCTAGTGGTCTAGGTGTTGGACTCCTAGCCGGAAGGTTGTGGGTTCGATCCCCGGAGGTGGCCTACCTGTAAGCATCCTTGAGCAAGATGCATAAACCCCTATCTGCTCCATGTAATAGCACCATGTAATTGTAAGTCGCTTTGGATAAAAGCGTCTGCTAAATGATTAAATTGTAATTCATAGTCCAGACATGGCTTACACGGGCCAAACTCTGCTGTGGTTCGCGTGGCTACATCAATCACCATAGATACATTCGTTATTCACATAATTCACCAAGTTAACCTCAAAAAGGAGAGCCCAAAAAGGGAGTAATTTGCACCCCTGCAAAATTGCTTTTATGACCATGGTTTTAAGATCAAAGAGAAAAATGAGACGATGAGTATTGTGTGTAATAAACAGGACACTGATGTGATCCAGTACAATTCCATATTTAGGTCTACAACATATTTCACGGCTTACTTTCCAGTAGTAGGCTACAGATGCCATGCAGAGCCTATGAAGAGTGATGAAATTCATTAGATGTGCTGGGTTGGTCTACATTATCCTGTTGAGCCATGACTTCTTCACTTAGAGACATGCTCAATAACGATTGCGTCTCAGGACTGCACCATCTGCTGGGCTGGATGACTAGACCTGATTTACATATTTTCCAGTGACTCCTGAGTATGAGCAGGACAAATGTACAGCATTCATGCAGGGGTGGGCAATCATCATTTATTGTTTGCAATATTATTGACATTTTTCAGTTAACCAGTCTGATAATAATTACACTGTATTTGTTTGCTGAAAGTCAAAATAAATCTCACAGCTAGTCTTCACTTTGTTTTCTTAATTAATAGACTTAATAACACAGGAAAAGCAGCACATCTGCACACTAACAGGTCCTAATGACATCTGTCCCTCACACTGTTGACAGGTTTGACCTTCGTGCATAGCAACACCAATTTTAAACAACTGAACACCACCACCTTGACAATTAGCTGTCACATTCCCTGAAGTGTGCAGTCTATCTGCAGGCATTCTTAAGCAAGATATTGTAATGACTCACATTTTTACAAAAGTAAAACAAATCTAAATACGAGAAAATTGGTGAATGCAGCATGTTCTTCCTCTGCATATAACAATCACACGAGGCTCCTTGTCTTGATGCCTACAACTGATTGCCCAATATGACACCACTGTGATAACAGGAACTGGTCAACATCTCCGTTCATGAGTCTACCATATGTCATACCATTGCAGGACACCAAGGAGGAAGCCGCTGCTCTTCAAAAAAAAAAAAGTTTGCCAACGCCACTGGTGCACTAGACGTGCTACAGGGGGAGGAGTACAGGGAAGTGCCAGCCACTCAGCCCTTTTCGATACAGAAGGGGTAGCCTATGCAGTTTCTGGGTTTCAGACTAATACAACAACGTTTTGGTAACACTGGTTTCAACCAAAAGGGGAATTCCTGACATAAATAAAAGGTGTATCCCATTACATACAATGCTGAAGCTGCTACTCCTGCAGAGTCACTCCGTTTACCAAAAACTACATCCCTTCTTTACTCGACATAGTTGTCTTCTCATGGCCAGGACCTGTCTTCTTAAAAACATCATTAAAAGCAACACACACACATGCTGGAAGAGGAAGAGGCCGAAGCACAATTCTCCTGGTCATCTATATATTAGACATGCTAAACCAGATCACCGCATAACATTATGCCTGACAGCAGTGCATTAATATTTGATGTGCTCTGCTACCATGGCATAAACCACCAAACTGACAATTATCTTAAATATTTTTCAAAATTCAACCTTTATCCACGTGGAGGGATAATGAAGTGGAAAGGTTCCTAATGTAGATGCACATTAGTAGGGCTGTAACAACTAATCGACATTGTCAACAAAAATTTGATGGCAAATAGTTGGCAACAAATTTTATTATCGATTAGTTGTCAATGTCAAGCCCACTGTTCTTCAACTTGAATAGTTCTAAGTTACACTATTCATCTAAGCCACTGTTATTCATACACGGTTTTATTTTATAAACTGAACCTTCAAATCTATGAACTGCTGTACCTGTGAACCCTTTAATAAAAATCAGTGTATTAAATACATTCAACTCTCAGCTCCGTGTTCTCTAATAGGAGAACTGAAGCGGTGTAAATAGTCTTCTCGTGAGCAATCATGGGTCGAAACCCAAACTGTGACATGCACAAAAAAAACAAAAAAACAACTGTATTATATATTATCTGGGGTGAATTTATGAATACCTTTAAAAGCCACTGTTTGCTGTTTTAAACCTGTTTGTATTTCATGCATGAATAAATGTATAAAAAAAATATTTGTATTTATGTATTGTTTTTTTTCCTTTATGTTTTCATAAGGCAGGCATAAAACCTGGCCCATCACACGGATGTTATATGATACGGTGACCATGAGGACAGCCAGTAAACTTGTTACAAACCTGGTAGCGGGCCATGAAATGTATGGATCTATCAGCCAGCCTGTGACAGCTTTCCAGCCAGGTTGAGGGCGTTGTGCACTCTGGTAAGAAAATCGTTTGCTGGATAACAGCGGGGCCACAGGAACACAGTACTAAGTACTAATTTAACGACACTAGGGCCTTCTAAGGCCAAAAGCTAGCCTGTGTGCCTTTTGAGAGTTCTTAAATTAGGATTCAAGTAAAACCCAGAGTGATTGCATTACGGTCTGCTCCACATTGCAAGAGCTGTGAAGCACAAGTTATGACAGGCGAACAGCAGTCACCGAGGCAGAGGGTCCAGACCCCATTAAAAGGTTGTGGGATGATTTCCACGGGGTTTCGTGCATACATTTTTCATTTTTCTTTCTTTCAAGCTTACGTTTGAAAATTACTACTAATGACTGTGTAGCCTGTTATACTTGCCAGTGATGTGTGGGCATGTATTCCAGGGAACTTTTCTTTACCAACAGGCCTTGAAATGACAGAGCAAGAAGAGACATGGCAGCTTCATCCAGGCATTCTTTCCACTTCTTGCTGGAAATCACAGACTTGGGATGCCTAAGTCTAATCACTCCCTCAGAGGACTTAGAAGGATAAAAACAAACAGCAATGGAGGGCAGCCCCTCCATATCAAAACATTTTTTCCACATCCTGATTACCTAAAGGCCCATTATAAACCCGTTTGTGTGCAGCGATTAATCATTTTTGCCGAGTGTTATACCTCCAGCCACCACCTCACCAATATGGAGCCTGGCCCACCTGCCTCCTCCAGCTCCTCTTGCAGTCCCATCGGATGCTTGTCAACAACAGCTGATGTGTCCTCAGCCTCCATCAGTGCACGCATGCAGCCAAACATGCACACACTTCATGAATTTGCAGGAATTCCTGTAAATTCATGAGCAGAGCTCTTGCCTATGTGGCCATAAGCTCTCGCAGAAGACTATAAAAAGAGACGTCTGTGACATTCAGGACTAAAAGAGAGCTCATCATCATTTTTACATTGGCCTTTCTTCACCATTAAAAATATGTTTGTGGATGGATAAAGTAGACGTGGACTTTAGAATTTGTGCAATATCAATTATGTGACTAATACATTAGGTTCAACTCATGTAACCCTCCCCTCCCCTGCCTCCCCAGGATATCTACTGTGGGCAGTAGATATCCCGTACAACCTGCTGTAATCACTGCTGTAGTCAATAATGATTAACCAAATTAACAAATTCAAGTATTGACTCCAGCATGTACCAGAATATAGTAAGCTATGACCAAGCTTCTCAACACAGGCTACTGTCCAGTGTTTGTCAGGTTACACTTACAAAAGTGTAACGAAATGACCAGGTTCAATGAAACATTCACAACAATAAAAGGTGAAATACCCTGTAGATATATAGCCCACTGAAAAGGAAAAGATACAATTAACACCGGGCACTAATAAGGAAGTCGCCTTACAAATTAAAGACATCCTGCTCCCTTAACAAAAAGCATCTTCTCTGACAGTAGATTACTCTTGAAGAAAAATCCAAAATACTTGCATGAATTGAATGCGTGTTATGTCGTACATAGGCGATTTGAAAATCTTCAGATATCACAATGTAACACTCCAGCACGCGTGTTTACGATCACCCCCTCAACCCCCCCCCCCTCCAAAAAACACACACGGATGACATCATGTTGGGTCAGATTAGGTTAGAGTGCTCAATTTGCCATCTAAATCTGACATTTCAAGCGCGTCGTGTTAACGTACATTTACTTTTAATGCAGATTACGAAATACAGAACTGTTGCTTTATGTAGAACCTCCTATACAATGTCAACGGCGGAAATTATGAGCAATGAACAAACAGACGCGTTTATTAAATCAGTAAATAAACATTGTCATGGATTTTAAGCGAGTGGCATGGATTTTAAGCGAGTGGCATAAGATGCATTAACACCAGAAATGCGGATGTGGTCATTCATACTCCGTAGTAAAGAATATTACCTAACCAAAACCGAGCCGTTGACATTGTAACGATATCGAGTAAAAGATCACTTTAAAATATCATCGATACAAATGCTGCTCCACACACACACACAAACAAACAATAGCCTACAAGCATGCAATTTTAAAAGTGGGATCAGTCGGTTTCATATCGGATCGACACCTACAACCTGTCGTGTAGACTACCTCGTGGTAAGCTACTTTACCCCTAGGAGACATACTGTAAGCGTTCTTGTCACTTCACAATTGACAGCACAATAGCGTGAATGTGTTCAGCTGCCTTCACACCACATAGGCTATACCTAAACACTAAAGCCTACACTAGGCTACTTTACTCAATTATATCAAACCAGCGCAGGTAGCCCAAGTGGGAACGAGTCTTTTTGTCGCATGTGAATAATAAACTCTATAAACGGAAACTACATCTGCATAAGTTAACTTGTTTGATTTGAACCAGAATAAAACCAAGTCCTCTGTATTTAGGCCACTTTTTGTGCCTTGTCACAGCTCGGCACGTTGAGAGGAAGTGTCACTGTTACAAGGCCAGTATCTATACAAACAAGCGTAGGCTCTTAACCATCTGAATTTAAATACTCACCACTGAAATGGTCGTCGTTGTTGAAAAGTAAACGCTCCCGGGCACATTTAGTCCAACTGTGCAGGCGGCTGTGCGACTTTGCCAAGTGCAGTTGGACACATCGGGACTTCCTGAATGAGTCTGCTCGAGCACAGCAGAACGCCTGGCCCCAGCTCTGTTTGACAGCTACAGGCGGAAATAAGTTGTCTGCTGTAGCGATCCAAAGCGGCACGCCTCAACATGTGCGTTTGGTAGAGATAAAATGTATTTTTAACGGCTATATTATGGGTGCGTTTTGCGCGCAGCTAATTCTAGCAGAATTAATTTCCACAATACCAATTACGATTGCACCTTGTTAAAACAAACATGATTTAATAATCACGCCTATGCTATTTCGATTTCAAATAATTACGTCTACACTGAGCAGTGTATTTTATCTTAAAATGTAAGCGTACCAAATTAAGTGCTATTACATTTCATTAGTGCAATGCTGCCACCTGGTGTTACTGATCCAC
The DNA here is from genome assembly GCA_025447815.1 of Percopsis transmontana. NCBI lineage: Eukaryota > Metazoa > Chordata > Actinopteri > Percopsiformes > Percopsidae > Percopsis > Percopsis transmontana. The sequence continues at coordinate 1,964 of JAOEHI010053912.1, read as the reverse complement.
CTGTATCCCCGTAATTTGTCTAACAAAGGTAGCATATACTGTAGGTTTTATGCTGCGAACCGCATAATGCAGGATTTTTGTATAGATTTATATAATTAACTTATAGCCTACATTTATGAAACTGTGTTGTATTAAATGTTTCACTTTTACTATTTATTTACTTTTATCTGAACTGTTTTACTGTATTACCTCTAGTTGCATTAGCTTTTCTATACAATTCTATATTTGAATCATTTTTCTAGCACTGACTTCATCAATGCATCAGTAGGCCTAGGTAGATCCTAATCAAATGTGCCTGCAATCAGGTGTTAGGTCTACATTTAAAGGAGCTTGCCAATTACGATTGGCAAGTAGCCTAATGGTTAGGTTTGGGCATGAAACTGCTTATATGGCTACGAATACCACCAGGAGGAAAAATAAAATACAGGTATATTAAAAGGAATATTAAAAGGTGAAAAGATTACATGTTCAGAGCTTTGTTACAATAGAAGGAAAATAATGTGAAATGTAACCTCATTCAACCTTGTGTCCTCCAGCATTATTGCATCCTCCAGCATCCTTGGAACCATCCTCCTCATTGTGTGGGGACAAAATACACATGCGTTGTCTTCCAGGCAGGTTATTTAAAACTTCCACTATTATTGCCCTAATAGTGGAGATGGGTATTTTCTGGTGTGAAACTATTTTTCATAGCCACTGCCTCATTTATGAAGGACAACAACCTATTCATTTCATTTGCATATACTGTATGCATGGGAATTGACTATCTTAATACAATAATAATTACGTGTCATTTAATTTTTTTTTTCATTGAATAATTTTATTTCCTTGTATGTGTAAAAAACATACTTGCAATAAAGGTTTTTCTGATTCTGATTCTGATATGGCTGCAGATATACATCCACCCACAACTGGGACCTCAGTTAAATTACAACAGGTAAGCTCACAAAATGTTTGCTTTCCTTATACATGGATCTTGGCTTACCATTGAAATGGTAAGACAAGTACTGGTACTGAAATACTTATCGCATAGTAAGTTACCAAGCGATAAAAAGTATTTTAGTCACAATTATTGTAGCTTTACCTTGCATCTACTGTACACAAATCAGTCAAAAGACAAGTTGTTGAAATGTAATATATTTATTCAAGACATTCTCTGGGCTATATTTTAACGTCGAAAGTGCAGTTAAGGCATGTCCAAATCCACTTTTGCTAGTTCAAAGGCAGAAAAAATGGTTGCAGCGCCAAGTGCATCGTACAAATGGGTTGTACTGTCTATAAGGACTAAAGTCCTTATAGACAAGTCTGGCCACTCGGCAGCCATCTTGTGGGCAGTTATTTAACAAGACCCTATCTAAATGAATGGGGAGAGAGCCTGAACTGCACTTGCAATGGTCACTGTAAAAATTGCATGTATAGAACCAGTCAAATCTTATAAAAAAAAAGGGTTTGTGCAACCACACGATTGGCTTAATAGGTTTTCCAGATCAGCCGATATAAAGCAGAAGATTGGCTCTTTGTGGGGAGGGGCGGGATATGTTTGGCGTTACAGACTTCTCCCATAGAGTTCTATTCAGGATTCTTTAAGTATTCTGTCTCTTCTATAATGTGTCTGGTTGTACTTAAGTGTGTGTGTGTATTGGGTGTAACATGCAATAATCCAGTGTCATCTCCCGTTCCCTTTAAAAGCCAGGACCCTCATTTATCAATTTTGTGTAGAAAAGCTTCTAAATTAACTCGTACAAAGAAAATTTTGAAGGTTTGCAAGTACAAAAAAGTTGGTATTTATTAATTGCTTGTATGCTTAATGTGATAATGGTGTGTGTTATGCGAGAGTAAGCGCAGCCAGCAAAAAACACACAAGCTGAATTACGGGTGAAACGCTGCAAGCGTTGGTTTAATGCAGGAACACACACGTACAGGGCAATAAACCCAAAACAATGACCAACAACCCCTGGGGTTGT
>JAOEHI010053911.1:24200-35740 GCA_025447815.1 Percopsis transmontana | reverse complement strand
CACACACACACACACACACACACACACAAACCGGCACACGTCATGGGGCAGGCTGCTACACAGACGTGCACACTCCCACGCGGCGCAATGCAGCGCTGTGCGATGACAAACACACTTAATTACAGTGTGCGCAGGAGTGCTTGCTACCAAGATAAGCCTCAGCCACATCATAGATAATGAGAGTGCAAGAGACATTCTATACACTGAATCCCAATGAGTGTGCACACTGGCGTGCCAGGATGATGTGGCTTACAAGACTGACACCATAAAATGGGACTAGTCGCGCCACTAAAACAGGGACCCGAAGAGTGTTGACGTACCCACTACAAAAGACACACATGCCCATAAAACACACTTGTGAAACAACAGCTCTGTTTAGCTTACGCTGCACTAATAGTAAACATGGTTCTGCTTTACCACATAATTATCCCTCCACAAAAACACGCAACTAGCGATGACTGTTATAAAATGAGTATCTTTCACTGTCAAACCTAATAACAGACTTTATGGAGGCATGCGTTGTTTAACAGTCCAGGTAGGCACAAAAATCAACCAAAAATCAAAATCAAAATCAAAGCACCACTACACTCAGTAACACCTGTAGATAATTACCTGTACATTTACCCCCACCAGGTCCTTTAAGACAAGACACCAGCCACAGAAAATAGACATTTAAGAAAGTATTACTGATTATGAATATCTGTTTTCTATCTTAGGGCCCTTTGTCACCCAGGTATCTTTAGAGAGCTCTTTATAGACATTTATGATGTTAAATACCTCCATCTAGTGGTACAGAGTGGAAGAAGCATTAGATATCTACACAATACATCTTTATTTTTTAATGAAGCTCATAAGCACATATTCTCAACAGGGTCTGAGAGAGAGAGTCTATCAGCCAATTCCTTTTCTACATTTTTTCAATTGTATTTGTTTGATATGATTTATGGTATTTTCTAAATGTAAATCATTTGAGCACATGTGACGCGTCTTCCATGTTATGTTATAAATTGAATATAGAGCACTCGTTTTTTTTCAGTGCTATACAGATGTCATTAATGTATTGTGCCTGAGCTGCTGTGTTTTAGCTTGGCACACCACTTCATGGTAAGCTCACCCTTCGGGGTTCATCTACAGGGATCCCCGCCAGGTGCTGAGAACGAGGTCCTGACGTCATCATGTCGAAGCGGTTCTGATCTCGGATCTGTGGTGGAGACAAAACACAGAAAGATGTCATCCCACGTGTCATTGAGTCAGGAGGAACTTGGCCAATTATGTCAAATATAAAACTGTAAGACACACTGTGCCTCGTAAACACGTAAAAGAGCTGCTTCAGTTTCAAGAAAAATAATGAGAAAAGAGTCACTATACCAAGTTCAGTTTGCCTTAATACTGAATCAAAACAAAACGGTTTGTTATAGTTTGTTGTTGGAACACATTCTATTGGTTTATACTAATTATGAGTTGCTCAATAAAGGGTGCAACTACAATGTAACTTGTAAAAACACGGACCTAGGAGGTCAGGTACTGTAGCTGTCAGGTGACTCACTTTGTTTCTTTTCTCCACCACCTCACTGGGATCTGTGTTGAGAGGGACAAACTGATTGGGATCCTCAATCCGTATCGGAGTGCCCGTCTCATCAGCCTTCATCCACTGTAAAGGAACCAAACAAAAACACACCATATTGAATAAAGCTAAATGAGGGTTAAATAATATTTAATGAGCACAACCAATACCATGAATAAAGCTTGAGTTGTTGCATTGCTCCAACAATGACTATGAGGTAACGGATGCAACACAATGGAATAGTGTAATTCGGTAATTCTCTTTTCAGCCAAAAGAGGGCGCTCTAATATCAACTCTAAAATCAGGAGGGATAAAAGTTATCCCGTTTAAAACAAGAAATGTTACTTCACAGGCTGCTTCAATTCAAATCACACAGTATAAATACAGAAACACTAATACACTCACCATGGTAGTACGACTCTGGTAGCGTTCATCAATAGTCTCCACGTTGACCTTAGTGTAGCTGTTGGGCGAGTTAAGCCAACGCGTCTTCTCTCGCTGCTGTCGATGGTGCAGTAAATTGAAGGGCATTCGCGTGGCACCGTCGCCATCCTCATCGAACACGAACGCTGTGACAGTGGCCGGTATCTCCACTTCGCTCTTGTGCCGCGGTTTCTCCCTGACGATGGGTTGCCGGTAGGCATAGCCCGTTCTGTAGCCCTGTGCAGGAAATACCAAACCAGATTGAAAGAAGAGTCAGGCTGGCTGTTGTGACTGTTTGACTTGGCTTCATGGTATGCTAATGTTGTTGTGACATGGGAGATTACATTAAGAAAGAAAGATGGAAAGAAAAGACAGACAGACATAAAGAAAAAGTTGCGTAAAATGTTATTTTACTTTTTGTTCCCAAAACCCTTACTTAAGGTTCTGCCTGTGTTGTCAGAAACCAAAGCCTCGTGGGATGTACACAGCTGTGCTGTTTGACCTCTTTATCATCACTCCCTGTTTCCTGTCCTGTTCCTCAAACAACACTCTTCTACAATATATTTAGTCCTATTGTACAATAGTCCTTACTCACCTTCCGCAATATTTGACCAAATTCTCTCCCAGGCCAATTATTAATCCAGTCAAAGATTATTTATGCTCCTTTTTCGCCAGATCACCTCGGCATTAGCACCTGTTGTGAAGTGATTATGCAGAAAGTGTGTGTGTGTGTGTGCGTGCGTGCGTGCGTGCGTGCGAGCGAGCGAGAGAGTGTAGACCAACCAGGTTATCTAGCATTCTCATTAGGGATTCGAACTCCAGCTCGCCTGTCTTCCACTTATACTGTCCGTTCATGTTGACCGCCTCTGCATTACCCACGTCGGCGGTCCGCGACTTGTATTTCTCCCGGTCCAGCACGATCAGGTTGTCTACACCGCCAGCACACGAGATGGCATTCACCTGATACCATGGGGACAGAGGAAGTGACAGAGGGAAGAAGACACAAAGAAAGAAAGAAAGAAAGAAAGAAAGAGGCTTGAAACATTAAAGCTGTGTCTACGCCACTACAAAACCAGGCAATATTGTGCATGACATCACAGACCCTGAGCCTGAAATAAATAATTAAGGATAACCTACACAAAATAACGCTTAAAAGTGTACAATACAAACAAAAAACTTGGACATAATACTAAAGCCTCCAGTAGGAGTTAGAACTGATTCCCTTCGCCCAGCATCAAATGGCCTGGCTGTCAGTGTTCAGTGGTATTCAACAGAAACATATAGGGTGTTGTTACAAAAAAGTGACAGCGTCTGAATGTGAAAACAGCTGTGAAGAACATCTGTTATTGAAAATCAAACAGATTTGAGGAGAGCCGCTGCTCTGCCCAGGGCAGTGCTGGATAGACTAGGTACCAGAAACACTACTAGTAGACTATAGGCTGGACTCCACCAAGACATAAACACCGACAGGCGACTCCCCATCTTCCTAAGTAACGACAGTAGAAATAAAGCAATTGAACAATTTGTTTAAGCTACCAACTTTGGGTGTTTCCCAATGGCCCACATGGCGTTAACGCCAACAAAAGATTACCGCCGCCCTCGCACAATTGCGATGATAAAATCCACCATGACGAGCTAGAATCAACTTGGTGGATTCTAGCTTTTACGATATGTGGGTGTGTGTGTGTATGTGTGTACCTGGATCTCGCAGGCAAACTGGGTATTGTAGATGTAATGAAAGGCCTCTTCAATGGTTTCCCCGAGCGCTACCACACCATGGTTTCTCAGCACCAGCACCTGTTAAACAAACACAAATATTCAAAGCACATTGAAGCTGCATATGTTTGTAAGCAGAACACAAGAGGCCCTGGATTTGATGACACTTTCCTGCTACTTATTTCCTTTAATTTCCCATTAGTGGACCTACAAATGATACCATTTGAAATAACCTCACCACCATTAAGGAAGACATGCCTCAGTGATAAGTGCTTAACAAGGTCTGTGGAAATGAATATGATGAATATGCTATCATACACAACTTAAACACACACCTAAAGTTACAGACGATAGAGACACAGAAATTACCAGCTGTATTTTGTCTTTTACTGATTAATCCAAGGCTCCTGCCTGCATACTGAGGCTGGGGTTGTCACAAGGCCTTTTATAAAGTTATTACTGAATGTTAATACTGAATGCAATTCTATGGATTATTTTTCTCCATTTTGCTTCTCTGCTTAATCTTTCCTGTCTGTCTTTTAGCATTAAAATTGCAAATATGAAGGGTGCCCCCCCCCCACCAACCTTGGCCGATGGCCCCAGAGCCTTCTGCAGCTCTCTGTGCTCCTCCTGATCGTCCAGGCTGCCCTGGTAGCTGTAGTAGGCAATTTCACCCAAGATTAACGCCTCCTGGGAGATAGGAAGTATGCCACACTTCATAGAGGACACCTGAGAGATGGGAGACGGGAGAAAGGGACGGGTTTTACAGCTGTTTTTGTTCACTTCAGAGCAACTGGCTCTCTTCCTAGAACCTTCGTTGATCTCTTGAATCACACATCGGTACTCCAAGGAAGTGCATTGACAGGCCTGGTTTAAGTTACTACCATCACCATATTGTGTATCACACGCAAATATTTACCATGAAAGGAATCTATTTAAGGATAATGATCCCTTTTCAGTTTACCCCATACGGATCCCGCCTGACAACATTCCAAGGCCGTCTCCGCCTGGGACGTTTGCACACTATTTCAATGACTAAATGTTGGAGGGAAAAGTTGAGCATGAATCATGTCTAATTACATAGTCATGTGGTCCGCTTGAGGTTTAGCTGTGCAGCTGGACAGTCGGGGGGTGAGTGCTTAACTGAACCAAATAGGTTATTCCTCATTCTCGGAGAATGACACTTGCTGGACACCGTGTATGGAAAATGTGTCCATTGGTTTTGTTGCATTTGTACAGCTACAGTTGAGGATAGCCAATCAGGAATGAGGAAGCAAACATCAACGGTAAGCTGGGGAGATATTTGGGGATCTGGGGGTTGTGTGCCGCAAATCGGGGAGTGTACCCTTAAATTGGAACAGGTCAAATGTGACTGTAAGACGGTTCATTTCCCTGGGAGCTGACTGGACTCACAGCAGCCGTGGCAGGGGTGTGCACATGGATGATGCAGCGCACGTCGGGCCGCATGGAGTAGATGGCGGCGTGGGGGCTAAAGCCTGCCCGGTCGATGCTCAGGTTGGTGGAGCCCTGGTCGATCACGTCACCGATGATATTGAGCTTCACCTGGGGAAAGGAGGAGATACAGATGAAAAATGTAGGAAAAAAATCTAATCTATATTTTTAATTACTACTAGTTTTCTATCTTTAATAAAATTAGCATACATTTTTGATAGCGTTGTTTATATTTATATAAAACACACCCTCAGACACAAGGGCGAGCAACAAGCGGGAATCAAAATCACACTGAATCGATAAGTGTAGTGTGTACAATCACATTATCTGTGATTTCCTCCTCACGGTCTAGTCCTGCCCAGGATTCAGGAAATTAAGTGTGGCATTACCGGGAATCACAGCAGACAATAGGAGAGGACCTCATATCCTAATTATGATGGCATTATTAGATGTCAGTTAGCCTTCATTAGATTATAGGAGAGTGATGCCTTTGATAAAATCCAGACCCTGTGAAGGTCTTAGGAGAGCACTGCCAGACATAGGAAAAGACAGACAAGGGGCATATAATACATACATAATATAAATATAATTGAAGATGCCCAGCTTGCTTGACAGTTACAGAGATAACACTATACACTATTTTTTGCCACATTTAATCTAAATTAGGAGATTAGACTACAAGCATGAGATGAAAGGACAAAGATGGGGAAACGCCAGGCCAAATTATTATTATATCAAAAAGCATAACTGAGTAAACAGTTTGGGGAAATAAAAACATTCAGGTGGTTCTGGGTAGAATCTGGAAACCTTGAGACTTATTCTCTTGAATTAAAAAACTAAACATAACAACTTAATTTAATACTCTACGCCTAGAAAGGCTTAAAATAAATAAATAAATTAAAAATTAAAATAAATAAATTAAACAACAACAACAACGCTTTTCCACTGCATAGTACCGGCTCGACTGGACTTTACTCACTTTTGGTACAAGATATTTTGTTTTCCACTGCAAATAGTACCCCTTCAATGTAGCTTGGTGTCATAGCGACACCGCTGTTCAAACCACTCGCCGTTGTGGTCCTTTATAGATTCTATTTGAAACTTTTCCCTACACTGTTGGAAAAAATTGCAGCTGCTATAGTAACTTGCAGTATGTTCCGTGTCGCGCAATGACGCGTCACCTTTTGGTATCGCCTCAGCTCGCCTGGAACCTCGACGGAAGCGATACCGAAAAAGTACCAGGTACTTTTTGCCTGATGGAAAACCATAAAAGACGAATAGTGTGGTGAGAAAGCTGATGAATTATTCACACATAGTTTGAAAATATTGATTAGACTACACTGGAGGAACAGCTTGTAAATTACCACACTGTTGGTGTTCCTGTTTCACGTGTGAAAACGGAGAACACCGTTTGTTGGCTCCTGCGTTGTGATGATCCTACTGACAGCCATATGGTGTAGCTAGCGATGGATAGATAAAGGCTAGCGATTATACAGTGAGAGAGTGAATTCCACCAGACAGGCATAACCAGCTAACTCTGTGTGCGCACACACACACACACACACACACACACACACCCATCTGTCAGATTAGTATTGAACATCTGTGGGGTTACATCACACTGCAGCATGCACCCTCTTTCATAGCAACGTTTGCTTATGGTTGTACTGTATGTGTGTTTGTTTGTGTGCATAGGGCAAACAGTACTGTACAGGCCTGTCAATCTAAAATCACAGACCATTCTGCACTCACCCCCGTTGAACAAAATGTATTGTCAATATATTTGTGTCGCTGGGGACAGCACTTCTAAATATAAAGGCTGCCAACATCAAGTGTTCTGGGGAATCTGAAATGTGACGCAGCTCGGCAGTTAAGTGGGCGATAACGCAGCTGGACTTAACATGATCCCCCACAAGCATCAGCAAACAGCCAGGCTTGGCTTTTCATTAGAACCCACAACCTTTTCTATATTGTACCTCAATTGGATATATATCCGTTCCTTCAGAATGGTACAGTATAAACAATTTGCAGAGACAAAAACAGAGGTTATATTTAAGCTCAAAGCCAGCACTAACAACTCTAACTGAATCAGAGATGTGTGTAATTAATTGTCCTACAATCTAATGGAGACAATTGGACTAATGTGTTGTGGGTCATGCCAAGGAAATGCAGATCCATTGTACAACAGTAATGTTTACAAGCAACCCTGTTCTCCCTATTCTCCCACACACGAAGTTGAGCTGCAAAATAAACCCAAACAATACTGAAAAGGCTCTTTAGATTTGTTAGTCCAAGTGCTGCACCCCCATAGGGTAGGAAACTGAAACTTTAACTTGAACTTCCAAACGTTTTACATAACAGTCATTACAGCGAAGACAAAACACGAACAGGACCCTAAGGGCACGACCCTACCCCCAGAGGGGTCGCAAGATGAAGATGAATTGTTTTTTTAATGGGTGTCATGACTCACAAAGTTTGAGAACCACTGCTCTACTGTTAAGGCAGGGGTTAGGCATCTTGTTCAAGGATGCTTACAGGTAGGCTAACTCTGGGGCTTGAACCCACGACCTTCCTGCTGGGAGTCCAACACCCGGACCGCTAGGCTATCCTGCCCCTTATACATTATTAATCAAATACTATTCTGAACATTTGAACAGTTACCCAAGGATACATTTACTGTGGCTATGTTGTGTTATTTAGAGAGAGCCACTAAGGCTCAGCGCCCACTTGACACGACCTCTCTGCAAGCTTCCCTTTGTGTGGAATGGGGACCGATTGAGTGATTAGCATGGAAAGATGATGAAAGACGATGAAAAAGGAGAGCAAGAGGAAAAGAATGAGAAACACAGAAATGACAGCACATAAAACAATTGCGCAACAAGAACAGGAAGACAAAACACCAGAGATTGAGAGCTGCAGTGTTGTGGTTTGAGCAGTCACACAAACCCACAAGCTTTCTCTGTTGACCACATAACCACAGCAAAGACCCAGCTAGGACACAGCCAAACTCAAACTACAAATATTACAGCAATAAAATCACACAAAGTGTATTGCATCCTAGCCTACAGGCCTATTGTCTACCATGTGAGCAGAAAAACTATTTTATTCATTTAAAACAGAGCTACAAAGTGCTTTACAAACCATAAATAATGAATACCCTCTAATATTACACACAATAAAAATTTAAGCCTTGAGTTAAAATCCCAGCAACACGACTAAAACAAAACCACAATTAAATTGGTTCCAGTATTGTAAAATACTAGCTTCAAATTCATTTTGTTTTCTCTGCTCAGAGGGAAACGCCAGCTAGAGCTAAACTTTAGCCTTATTCAGGTGCATATCTGTTCCTGCTGACTGGCCTGGCAGGTTGAACGCTAATGTCAACAATACAGCTGGTACGTCCAGCTGTCAGATATTTCTCCAGTCCATTTGACACCTGCAGCCTGTACACTAACAATAAACAGGTGTTTGTACAAAGTAGACAGAAAGCAAGACAGAAAGCAACAGATGCACATGCAAGGAAAATTTGTGATAAGAAACTAGAAACATAACAAAGGGAACAAAGATGCAGGGACAGAAGTAAATGTTGCTTGGGGTAACACCATTATTGAGGTTTCACGTTTGCTGCTGTGCCTTCCATTTACAACACAACCTCAGTAGCAGTATAATTCGCTCAGTTCTAAAAGACTCAGACTTCCAAATGTGATGACAGTAACAAGGCGGCCGTTATTAAACCAGATGCAAGGAATCTGTGAGAATAACACATATGTAAAATGGCATACATGTACGTTACGAACACACAATGCCAACAATGGTTAGCCAGGCACATAGGATAGGTGTGACATGGGAGCCATTATATCCGCTGACTTCTGTCTAAGTGTCGAGGTGTCCCTATGCAAGACGCCTAACCCTAACTGCTCCCGATGTGTTGGATGGCGCCTTGCATGGCAGACACCACCATCGGTGTATGAATGGGTGTGTGAATGGGTGTGTGAATGGGTGTGTGAATGGGTGGATGTGAGGCAATGTACAGCGCTTTGGGTGGCCTGTTTGGTACGCTATATAAAAATGCAGTCCAGTCCATACCTCACAGCAAACAGCTCGGGCAGGTTAATTCCATTTGTCACTTCCTGGATCTGAGCACGTACGAGTGTTTGTGTGACAGCAAACCATTTTCTGTCTGTGTGTTTTGACAACACAACGAATGAAGTACACCATTTGATATCACCAACCATAACAAAGCCCGTGCTGGCCTGCCAGCCAATCGTATGTATAATTTAGGATAACATTGTATTGGTCGGCAGGCCTTGCTATCTTATTTCCGCTGCCTGGCATGAGCTCAGACACAGCTACTCTCTCCTACGCATTTAGCCAAACACTCACCTAGACTACCTGCAAACCTCCCAGACTACATGCTAAGCTAGTGATGTTTACACACACACACACACACGCATTTTAATGTGCACACACAAAATGCCATAATGCATAAAGTAATTAGGCACCATGAACAAGGACTTCTTCATTACACTTGGCACGGGGTTGACATATAGTATAGTTTAGCTAAATAAAGTTTCTCCAATGATTCAGTTTAAAAAAAACTTATATCGACAGTTTGCTATTTGAGTGCAGTCTACTGTATAACCTAATAGACAATAAGCATTTTAAGCCTGGCCCCTCCCTGCTTGCTCTTACCAGGTTTGATGCAGATGCTTCAGCGAATGACAGCCCTCTGGGGATGATAAGAATGTGTTCTTGCTCTTTGCTGACACGGACCTAAAAAGAAAATATAATCTACTTAAGCACACAATTTTCACTCATTCTAAAACGGATACTCTGCACCAGTTATAGGAAGTACCTGACAATAAATGGTAATATTTAACAGAGCTGTTTACCCTGTACAGCAGGTTGCATAGAATTGAGCAGTAAAATGTCCTGGAACACAACAGAGTGAGCCTAAAAAGCTTCTAGAGATGTCTTTGAAAGGAAAAAGTGAAGTAGTGAGTGAAAAAGCTGGAAACAACAGTTTGTTTTGGAAGGTCCTAATGTCCTTTGAGAAACAAAATAGTCAAATAAGCAAGACACTACTTACTTTTAATTATGAGTTTTAAATTAATAACTCCCATTATCATTAACCCATATATTTATTAACTTTTTCAGTGGACTAGCGGAACTGCCTTACTGTGATATAGGAGTTGGCAAAGTGGGCCCAGCTGAACAGGTCTACCAGTCTGTAGAGGCTGGCTAGTTTGCAGCGTAACTGCTTCTCCCCCTTCACCATAGTGGTAGATTCCACCCCGTACAGGTCATTAATGGGTGTGACCATTCCAAGACCTAAAAAAAAAGGGGGAAACAGCCTTTATTTGCCTTTGAAGATACCCAAGGGCACAATTAAAAGCATAAAACAGGACAGACATCAAGGTCATCAAAAGTAACTTTTAGATAAAACAAAAGTAAGAAAGGTTTGAGAGTATATTTAGATCAACAAATTAACAAATCACCACCTATTACAATATTAAATACTGTTATCATATACATATTGAATACTTTCAAACTCTTGATTCAAATGACCTTGTGAACCTTGATTAATAAGTGAGAGATTCATCATCTAGACAAATTGAATAGCTGTTATTTCCCTTGACAGCTCTGCATTTGCATTAGTTCCACATTCCAGGGTCGTGATTGGAAGCAGACATTCCATAAAGGAATCCTGGACTGGACTCCTGGATTAAAAGAACTCAGAAAAAAAATGCATGGCTTTTCCTGCACGCTATTAGAAGCATGTTCTATATTGTATCTTTTGTATCTTATATATCTTATATTCGATATATATCCGAATACCTTCTTCCGTCTATGCACTGGGATAATATTTGCACACCTGTTACACTCTCTGATGCACTTCGCTGTACTGAGACTGCTAATGTGTTTTATTAAAAAAAATGTATATTATATTGTGTGCTAATGACAAGATGACTAATGACAGAATGAAAGAAACTTTCATTCCCTGCAGCTCCAGTCCGGCACCTAAAGAAGCAAATGTGCTTTTTTGTACATCAAAGAGTTTAAAAAGCACTGTCCTACATGAACAGTGGACTCACTGAGGGGGGAGGTATTGAAGCCGGCGACTGAGCTGGCCATGAAGAAGTCTGCGATCTGTCTCAGGGCCAGCAGGCCAGTGGGATTGTTCCCTTTATTCATCTGCTCCTGGATCAAGCCCTCCAACTCATCCTTGAAGGCCTGGAACACAGAGGGAGACAGAATCAATCTGGGTTCACATGTTGGTCATTCATTTTGTGATGGAATGTAGAGGACAAGACAGAGAGACAGACAGAGAGAGACAGAGACAGAGAGAGAGAGAGAGAGACAGAGACAGAGACAGAGACAGAGA
>JAOEHI010053911.1:0-24100 GCA_025447815.1 Percopsis transmontana | reverse complement strand
CAAGACAGAGAGACAGACAGAGAGAGACAGAGACAGAGAGAGAGAGAGAGAGACAGAGACAGAGACAGAGACAGAGAGCAGCATGATAATCACAGATTAGGCGGTGCTTCCAGGGTGTCAATCTGTATCTCACTGACTGAGAGGCAGTGGCGACATTGGCTGGCTGGCTGAATGACAAGATGAGCTGTAATTGGCCTGCCTGACAAGCTGGCTCAGGATTGGCTCGCTTGCTGCCTGTCTGATGTGACAAAAGAGAGAGAAAGTGTTCTGCTAATCTGTATGTGTTCTGCTAATCTTGTAGACTAGTGACTGCAGTTACAAGCTACACGTACTACATGTTTAAGGCCTCGCAAAGACAACTTTAGATGTACAGACATACAGAGCCAACTCACACAGAAACAATATAGCGAGAGACAATGTGCCTGCATTAAAACAAATACACGTTCATGGACACACACAGTGCCACAACAACTGCCTATCCATTAGTCAAATACTAACTGGGTTATCACATGTTGCATGTTGTATAATGCTCCCCGCCCTGATTACATTACCCATGTCCTGTAAACAGCATCCCAGTTATGCATCCCGAAATATGAATGATACCATATACATGGTATCTCAGCATACATGTAGCTGTATAAGTATTAATAAAACTACAACTGCACCTGAGTGGGAGCCCCAATTAGGCACGCCCCTGTGTATAGCTGCACTAACATGCCAGACATGCGTGGATATCCTTGAATGGGCGTAGAGAACAGACCATGTGAACACACACGAGCAGAGGTTTGACAGCGCAGGCCTGACGACTGAACGTTCCAACGCCTAACACGCTCTGTTCCTCTGCGACAAAGACATCAGAGGCCTTACAGAAAAGCAGAAACCTTCAAAGAGAGATTAAGATTAAAGAGTCACTAAAATTGGAAGTGGAATAGTTCTTTTGTATCATCATTTGTTAATGCATAGAATTTCCCCAGCTGCATAGTTTTAGATCAATGGGAACTTCTTAGAGCAACCCAAAAATCTTTAAAGTTAGACCTCCGCAGCAAACTCACTGCAGTGAGCAAAAACAACAACAAAAGAAAACAGCCAAGCAAAAATAGGCTGCGACAGGGTTTCCACACTGCGACTTTCCGAAGCTTGGCTACATCCAATATTCAAGCTTTTAGTCCATCTCAGCGCTTATGTAAGGCTTGCCACAGGCCCGAATAGGGCTGTCTCGCTCCATAAACAAAACCACTCGCTTCCAAGCAGTCTCTGCCCACCCAATCACCCCGCCCCATGCGCCGGTCCATTAGTGATGTGCGGATGGAGTCGAGACAATTGATTTTATGCCCACATGGGGGTGTTTTGTTGAAAGCGGGGCAAACTCCCATGTCGAACCACGTACGGTCCCAGAGCACTGCAGGTTCTGAAGCCCTGCCAAACATTCCTCTGGTGCTAGTGGCGAGGTTGCCGTAGTGACCAGCCCGGCCCAAGACAGGCCCACTGCAATGCCGCGGATGTGTGTCAGCGGTGGGTGAACTTTTTGTTCCAGGTCTTTGTGTTTCACGCTGTTGTGCTGTCACAGTGGCCATGGTGTACAGCCACGGTGCCAGAAGCAGTATTCACCGGATCCAGAACGCAGTCGGCAGTCTATTCATCAGGCCTGGCTCGACTGTCCTGGACGATTTTGACAGAGATGCTGACAGTGACAGCAGCACTGGTAAAGTCTAATGGATGTGCATATTAAGAGTTCTATTCCACCATGTGAGGAAAAAATAATTATTTAAAAGCACATTAGGGCCCATTATCAAAGTTAAGAAAGGTCTCTAAAATCAGCAGCGCATAGCAGGGTTATGAAATGGCTTAAAATGCAGAGATGTGTACTGTACAAACACATACAGGATATCAGGCACAAGAGCACTATAGCTTATGCGTGATTTCCCCGATTATGACAGCAGGGATTTCACATTAATCCTAGCTTCTGAAGTGTATTCAATTTAAATATTTCAGTATTAGCCCCTTCATCCTTCCATCTGATGTGATCAAAATAGCCCCACCATACTTCATATGTGCACTTTTGCTGCTGTTACACTGGGTGTAAGTAGATAGCTTGCCTGCTTTAATATTTACAGGTAAAGCTGAATGCCACATCATGTGAACTTTGACACCCAGCACTTCAAGATAGTACCATTCCCAAAGGCCAAAAGAGACCTCTCTACATCCTCATAGGAAAAGCGCAATCAAATCCATCTGCCATTCCACATGGCAGATGGAGGAACCACAGATGTTGTAAGGGCAATAAAAACACATGGAGAATGGATCCTGTCTAATTCCTCACTACTGATTGAGAGAGACGTGACTTTGATTCTAGTTTTCTGGTGTAATGAATGCATTTATGTACTCCCCCTTCAAAAGGATCCTGATTAACCTTATCAGAGAACTACATACACAGCACACAACCCCAGTACATCTCTGCTTTCTACAATACAACCACTTCACTACAATACAACCACTTCACTACTTCGACCTCATTTGCCTTTTCTTACTGGCATATTTAGAAAATAGCAAACCTGCGTCTTTACTTGCCATATAGTTTATAGTCACTCCTCAAATTTATATTTTTTTCCATAGAAGAGACCGCTTAGAAAGTTTCTAGGGCAGCCACCAAACTTCAACAAATGGGTCACCATTGTGCATTCGGTGAAGTCTTTTTGTTTCCATTCCCTTGCCTCAGTTATGGTTATTGTTGCACACAGTTGACACAGCTGTATCTTTTGTACAGCGTATAGAGTGTGGGAAAGAAAAACAAGGCTTTTTATGACTTTGTTGCAACGAGATGGCAGGTTGAAATGGCAGGCCTGTTCTTGTAGGTGTGTGTCACCCATGGCAGTTTCAATTGGTACTGGTATTAGCTCATCGTGGGACGCACTCCTGCCCTTGCGCGAAGTGATTAAAGGCTTAAGGATGTGTGCATAGGCTCACATATTAGCAGACAGACAGCCCGGCAATCGGGCAGAAAGGCGCGGCAATCGGGCAGTACGCGCGCGCGCACGCACACACAAACACACACACAGGATAGCTAGGTGAAGCTTGTAATTTCATCCGCGCTCAAACAGTTTACTTAGATCAGCAGTTCTTCCATGTGCCCTATGTGACAGTGATACAGAGAAGAGAAGGGCCTGGCTGCCTGCCGGCCTGCCTATTCTATTGATCTCTTCGTACAACCCCAGTGTGTGAGTCACTGAATTTGCCCCCCCCCCAAACTCCAGCTGAAATGTCTCACCGCTGCTCTGCAGAAACTTGTTGCCTTTTCTTCTCAAGGAATGCACTTGTTCACCCTGAAAGCAAGCACGCTAAACGTTAGTGTAAGAGACTCTGCTTACACTAAGCATCTACTTAGTTTAGGAGGAAAAACAAATGTATGTGGGTCACTATGCGAGTTCAAATATGAAATCAAGTTCACTTATATGCCTTCATTTATTTCTGATAGACATTCACGATAAGGACAGGGCAGTAGCTTAGTATATAACACAGGGGAATTAGAACGTTGCTATTGGATATTGGAACTACACAGTATCTTTGATTCTTTTGAGGCTGAATAAATTCTTAACAAGACTAAGTAATATTTTGATATGCTACATCCTAATCATGCTGGAGGCTTTAGTAAGTAAGCTCAAACACCCAGGAGATGTCGTAAAATGGCAAACAGAAACAGCCGCAGAGACAGACTATGGAGTATGTTTAACCCTTAATGTTCCAACGGAAGATAAAATACGAAGCAGCCTTGACATTTGTCTCACGAGGGGTTCTCATCCAAATCTGCCGACTATAAATTATCAGCGTGCCTTCCCAGGCAAATCAGCGGAGAGACAAAGTGCTTCATTATAAACCACAAAAAGACTGCAAGTGAGTGTGAATAAATTTACCACTTGGCATCACTAAATCATAGAAGAGAAGAGGAGAAGAAAAGGGGCTGAAAATAGAAGCTGCGTGTGGAAGTAAAATTCACGTTAAATTCAATCTAACTTGTGAGCAGCCGTCTACATGATTCTCAGCCATTGTGAGAAAGAAACTGCAATGGCCTAAAGACAGATTCTAACACTGTCATATTAATTACTCTAACATTCCATCATGAGACATGAATTTGCAGATAGAATCGCTTCCGTCTTCTAGCTTTTAATGGTCTTTCCAGGGTCTTCTTGTTTGTTCTTCCAACCCACTGACAGTAAAAAATGTATTTAGCTTCATGGGCAGGGTATTACAGACAAAGCCCATACTGTACGTACACACTCACATGCACATCTATAGCAAATATGTATTATGAGATGAGCTACCGCCAGTCTGACCACTTCCGTTTGAGGTTACAAGTTACAGTATGAGCTCATTAGAACGCCAGGTGTATCTGTGGCCTAGCTGGACATTTCTGAAGGTAGAAACAACAACAACAACAACAACAACAACACTGAGCAACACAGCGCACATGGGCAGCGTCTATTCTGTCCCTCCTGGTCTATATTGGTCTGACTTTAAATACAGCTTACGATCTGAGAGCTAGAAACATGTAATCTAGAGCTGCCGCTAGCCCATCACATCGGTAACAAAACAGTCCGCACAGAAGAAAGAAAAAAGAACAAATGAAAGAGAAAGAGTATGTGCACATCAGCTGGTGACAAACTTGTTATTGGAGTTTATGGAGACAGTTAGGAAGAACGAGACAGATCTGTAGTTGGAGGGAAAGAGTCACAAACCACACACACACACACACACACACACACACGAGTGCTCGTGCAGCTGTCGATACACTACTTGTTGTTCTTGCTACAGATGAGACGGTACACCGGCATAAACATGTCAACTGTTCTGAGGTCAGTGTTTGCGGCACACCGAGATCCCCGACACAGAGAGCCTGCCAACAGCTATTCGCAGGAGAGCATCATTAGCTAAATGCCTATAAAACGTGTGGTGTCTGAGGCTTGACACAGTCTCGCCACACAAAGTCCCACCTGGTAATGCAGCAGTCGTGAATAAGTACTGGCCTGTTGCCAAAAAAGCACAACTGGGAATACACAGCAGGTAGACTAGATAGCCACAAGATCAAAAGACACATTCAAAGACTGGATCATTGGTTATTAGCATACACTTCACATTTGAGTAATTATGCAGATGCTTTTTAGCACTGGCGCAACTAAAAATATACAGAATGTACACATACACAGACACACACGAATATGGAGACATGCATAGAGTGTCAAGTGCAAACATAACAGCAGTGCGCCTGCCTCTCCAGACAGCTGGTGAAAAGCCCGCCAAAGAGACCGCGCTGGGCATGTGCAGAATGTGGATCACATTTAAAGCTTTAAAAAGAGCATGCCAAACCACGACACACACACACACACACACACACACAGGCTCCTATTCCTCTACTTGTCAGGAACCTCCACTTATTGAATCCATTACCCCTAACCTTAAACGATATTTAACCACCCATTTCCTTAACTAACCCTATCTTAACCATAGATCTAACCCGACCAAACAAGCGTAACCAATTGGTGGGCTCTGAGAGTGAGAAATGCTTGATAAGTCACTTCTGCAAAGCTTTGTCACTCCTAAGTTCACAATTGTAAGATTCTATAGTAAACAGTATTGTGCACTACAGTCACAGACCTGCCTTGAGTCAATACAGCAGAGCATATACACCCAACAGGTTGACCTTAAAGGCGGGGGGGTAGTTTAAAACCTATAAACCAGGCGATGCATATCATGTGTGCAAGTGGCCTACAGCTTCTTGTGGTATACAACTTATGGAAAGAATATACGCAATACAGCTTGATGGATCTTGATAATTCCGTGGTTTGCTATGAATGGCCTACCGAGTGGCCAGCATTTCTTAGGAATTCCATGCTCAAATACATAAATTCAAAAGACTAAATTCACTCAGGTGGGTTGAGATATCTGTTGTCAGCTCGCAGGTTTTTTTTTTTCCTACTAAAGCCTGACCTGACTGGAGCTATCAGGGCCTGCAGGGCACTGGGATGACTGCAATTCTTAATCTGAACACAGTTGTGGTTATACAGGCAATGACTATACTAGGATTTTTTAGCAGGGGCCATGTGCTGTGTTTCTGCGCCTAATTTCACAATGTGTTTTACAACATTCAACGTTTTTCTTCTAGTGTTCCAGGCGCATCTTGTGACGCAGAAACCAATGGCATGTAGTTGGTCATCGTGCATGTCAATCAAATGACCTCTTACTGTCAAGTAGGCGGGTCTTGGCACAGTTAGCCAAGGCTATGTCTCGCAAGTAAAGGCTGGCTCTGCGAGACTATAATACCACAAACTATATGTTGTTTCCAGACCCCGTACTGTTGGTTCTTTATTCACACAGTAAAGTTGAGAAGAAAAAGAGAACACAGGCTCTAAGCTACATGATTATCTAATACTAAGTAACAGAGCTTTTCCATTTTCTCTCTCTTCTATGGTGTAGTCTGCTTTTCTCAAGTTGAAAACAAAAGTGACTTTACACTTGAACTTGACCCAGACAGAACCCAATAACTTTCAGAAGACTACCTTTTACATTGCTTGTAGCAATGTAAAATAGATATTGATAATTCCGTACAATGCTTGTAGCAATGTAAAATGTTCGTTTTGTGCCCAATTGATGATCATTTGTATGTTCTATCAGACCCCATTCTATTTTTAAATAAACAAACAAACAAACAAACATCCGCATTTGACCCATGTGCTGTGGTTACTGTAGTTACATTTTTGACTTCCTTTTTCACCTTACCGGGCTCTGCAGGATCTGTGTTACACGTTTCTTCTGCTCCAGGACGTTGAAGTCCTGCCGGAGGTCGGGCGACATGTTCCTGGTCCTGAGGTACTCCGGATCGTTGTTGACCCGGTCGAAGTATCGTTCCTTGGTCCCTCCACCAGATGGGGGAGGGGTGGTGACCACCCCCTGATGGGAGTCCATGCTCATGCCTGCTGGGGCTCGCTGGTTCGCTCTCTAGCCGGCTCTTTGATTCTCACCTGGGTAGAAGACAGATATTTGACCAGGTTAGATTATGTTAAATCAAGTGCCTTCAATCACAGTTATAGTCTCAAACGGTTTCACAAGCGAAACTTTAAATACAAAAAAGAAAAAAAGGTGCCTTTATAGGTGCCAAACGGGCAATTTATAAGACATTACAGAACATTATAATAGGACAAGCCACAAATTGAATACACCCAAATGTGTATTGTAAATCATATATGCTAAAAACAAAATCATTATAGGAAAAGGAGTTGAACACTGTAGCATAAAAATTAGACTGGAACCGATGTAGTCCCACATGTTATGCTAGTTTGTCAACAACTATCAGTGGCTCTGCTGAAGGGCAATAGTTGGATAGGCGCCAGGTACAACCACAGGTTTTGAATCTGACTCCGGCCATATTATGAAACACAGGCACTCATTCACATGCGTTCATTACAAAGCTGTACTTATCAACACTACACACAGCTATAAATAAGCACAAACTACTATGCTCCGATTTAACATAGTGGTGAGGCAGGAAAACAACCTAGTGTAATCAGAGTACTGTACAACTGGCTTTGTCTGCCCATTTAGGTCGTAACTGGGTGGGACTCGGTAGGTTCACACTCCCTGTGTCTCTGCAGGGCAGCCGGCACCAAAACAAACAGAAAAGTGTGTTGTAAATGCAGCCTGTGTATTACTAGCTCACTGCACCTTGGTGGACGGTCATGTGAAGCGAAGAGGGGTACAGCATAAAAAGTGGACTATATGCTGGTAGAGGTAAAAACAAGACAAATGGAGAGATTGATTGACACACGGGAGCAAAGGTCTCCCAGGGTTCTTCCCCAGCAGAGGATAAGTTGCTGCCATATTAGAGTGGGGCGGGACAGGGAGGGACAGATGGTCCTGGTCTTGAATAGAGAGCTAGTCAGATTTCATTGCTGCTGTTGTTCAACTCAACTACTGAGGTTTATTGTTTCAATGTAAGCAGGAAACTATCTGTGTATTTTCCATTGTTTTCCTCCATCAATCTGCCCCTTCACCTTCCTTATACTTTACTGTCATTGACACAGTATCGTGGGAAAAATCCCTACACTGTGCCACGCGACGCTAAGCTCTTCATACAGGTCAAATGCCACGTAAATAGATGGCCCAGATTAGCAGAATGACACACACACACACACACACACACACACACACACACACGTGTGAATTGCCTACAACGATCTGGTGTAACTGTACAATTACACGTGGGTCACCTGACCTGGGTACATTTACCACAATAGGGTTAGCATAGTTCTATCGTTATATATTGCGAATTAAAACAATGCTGCCGTTAGTGTTTGCAGATATCTTTTGGTATTAACAAAACACTCCAACCATGTTAACAAGCTCATTAAAAGGACATTTAAAGTCACATACTGTACGTTACAAACAAAATAGAAACTGTATCCCTGCAAATACACTACATGTCTTCTATGGTCTAAAGTGCTCAACTAAATAAATAGAATACCTCTTTGCCTCTCCCCCCTGAACCTGATCCTCCAACCAACATTTATGATTTCAACCAAAAATATTAAAAGCCACCAAAACCAAAACCAAAATCTCCAAAGGCAGCTGTGCAGAGGTACACGTTATAAAACCAGACCTCCTGCCTGTCCTGTAAAAGACGGGCTACGGGCTATGAGCGCAAGATCGTTGCAGGATGGGTTCAAATCCCATGTGGTCCAAAGCAACAGCTGCAACCTCCCTAAAATAAAGTGGTGATCCCCGTTGCCCCCGCCCCCCCCACACACACACACCAGCCGCCCCTACACAACGCTAAACCTCACACCCACATTTCCACACATCCTGCCCCCGCCTCCACTGTTTCCACCGCAGGCTCAGGCAGAGACACGAGACATGCCTTAACCACAGACCAGACGACCCACAGTTGAACACATCACTACCCCGTCCCTACTCTGCTGTTGCAGCAGCCTGTGTTGTCGATGCATGTAGATTAGTGTCCCGTCCCTGAACCTCAGGGCGTCCTAAAACACCCTGGTCACGCCCTGAGAAATCAATACAGACGCTCACACACAACATAGGGAATGTCACAGTTCATGAATGAAGGAGAACAAAAGCCAATGCGGAAATGTGAAAGACCCATGCTCAGCCTTTCAAGTATTGAGATACACATGAGATATTTGCCCTTTTAAGACATTCACACTCCATTGTCAGCAGTGCATTTTAACTGATCCAGTCGGAACAGTTGTGCGACATGTTTGGCACATATTTTACTGCATCAGCTCAAGATGGATACCTATTGTCTGTTCAGCACAGTATTGCCCTTATTGTGTTGCTCCTAATGAAGCAACAGTGTAATAACAACGCATGCTTACTCCTACTGGAAGCAATGAAGAGGAGAAGGCGAGCAGAAGAAGCTGGTCTGTTATTTTATGGTAGACCTTTGCGTTGAGTAACCTTACTGCCCCTGCCTCCTCCTAAGACCAGAAATCAGTGGATGAAGGTCCACAGCAAAGAGAGAGTCACCACGCATTTACGTAAAGATGGAGGGCATGCAGCCAGTTAGTAATCAGGTTAAATCGTTTTACATGGTACAATTTTTCTTTTGATAGGCTTATGATAAGGTTTAAACTACCCCTCTCTCCCCCTCCCTTTGGGCCATGTTATTCTGATTGAGGTGTTTATATGGAGCATTTGTATTCGGATTGGGCTTTTAAACCGATCATAATTATAATATTAGGCTCCATGTAAACCCAGCTAGTGTTTGGTGTGGAATGCTAGACCACAGCCTGAGGCAAGGTGACTCTGACCTCTCACCTCATGACACATTCTACTGGACTCCCCCACCCCCTTCGGTGCTGGAACAAGCCGTCGTTACTGACGAGTGAGCTGTCAATCTCGCCACTCTGACTACAAACATAGACTAATTGTTTCAACCGCGTCACTGATCAACTCAATGTTGTCACTACAGTAGGTGTCTTATGGCCTGACCTCAACCTCCCCTCCTAAAGTTACAAACAGCCTTCGTTAAAATATGAAAGACACCTATGTTTCAGACATTCTGAGTGACAAACTATGTCATCAACCACGAGTGCATTGCACGCCCAAACCTAATGGGTATTAAGGTTATAGATTTGTATAATACCAAAATATGTTATCAAGTTTTGACAATGTATTTTCATAGCGTAAAAAAATATATTAAAGTAAATATTAAGGCCAACAGGATGAAATAGGAGGATTTATTTTTTAACACCTGTGGTTTAAAAGAATAGGGTGTAAAGGTAAATATTTAACTGTCCAAGTGCTGAGGGGTTGTAAAATATGACAATGGTCATATTTGTATTTGGCTTTATATGGTTAGTCCCTTCTTCCACCCTTATCATGGTAGAGGCTTGAGCAAGCTCACCCATAATGCCACGGGGCTCAATATTTACGGCTGGACCTGAGCCAGGGGAGCAGAAGGTCCACACTCTCCCTCTTTATCAGCAGACGGCTAGCTAATCTCAGAATGACTACCATGTCTTGCCCTAAGCGTCTAATTTTTTTCTTCCTCCAAATCGGTTTCCATTTGCCTTGTGACATGACCTGTATGTACATGTAAACAGAGTAACAATAAAGGAATATGAACACAAAGAGACTGGATGCAAAACATACACAAAACATACAAAAATATGCATAGACACTGCATTTAGAACACACACAGACACACCCCTCTCTTTATCATGCTTTGGGAAGCTTCAAAGCACGTATGGCTGTCTACATTAGCTGCCACCCCTAAAAATAGACAAGCTGCTATTTGGGTCATCTTTCAGGGGTCACAGAAACAATACCAGGAAAGAAACCGTATGTTGGCTAATTATATCCACACGAGCAAAGGCTTGCATGAACACAAACGCAGATGCATAACCCGTATACTGTAAATGCCACCACATACACAAACAAATACGGACAATAGGAGGTGAAAGTATGTTCCCTGCCTAAACGTGCTAGAGAGGAGTGTAGTGCAATAGAGCTAGCGGGGAAACCAAAGAGGGTCTAAACCAAATGCCCAGTGGCTTATGAAGCCTTCAGAGGCTTTACTATCAGACAAGCAACACTCTGAGCGCACAGCCGTGGCAAGGTTCAGTGTTTCCCTATGTCAGAGATTCACAGTTTGCTTCATGTTTCCCATTCTGCTTCCATGTCGGTCTTTTTTTTTTTTTTTTAAACCTGGGTTTAGTTCTAGTGTAGGTTCTAGGGTTCAATACCTAAATGATATTGTGGAAAACACTAAAATAACAACAGTCTAGAATGTGGGCAACCTCTCAGACAATGCCCCCTCACCCCCCTTTAGTTTACTTGCTTAGTTTCGCTTTATTCCTGGATGTCTATGGGATCATGATTATGTTATTTGATCCCATAGACACTCAACAATTGAGCCAAGATAGCCTAATATTGCTGTTTGACATAACTTCAGACTACACCAAATACATAAAAAGGTCTGTCCTAAGGCATTCATTAGTTTCTGAAAGTGGGAAAAAAATGTAGAATTCCCCAAAACTACTGTGTCTCTGAACTATCTCTTACCAAATCACACACATTTAGGCTATTCTACATATATTCCCTTTTGATAAATGATTTTTTTCCCTTCCATTCACTGAGCCTCCCCTGAAAGTGTTTGGGAGACTCCTACTTAGAAAACTCTGATACAGAGGATACTTTGAGTTCCGTCTACCTTTGCATGTCATCTTAACCTTCACAACATAATAACCAGGACTTATCTTCTCTGTTGCTTATACTGGCTTTAATGCTGCTACCGCCAGCCATGTTGACCGGTATAAATCAAAACCATGGGCGGTGTGTGTACACCAACAGGGAATTTCCCTGAGATTACAAGCCTTCAGTAGAGATTACAACCTTTTTATTCAGGCTCCGCTAGTCTCTGAGAACCCATACAAGCAAGTTGAGCAGTAATCTTTCATTAGAAATTCATCAAAAGATGAAAACCAAAACTTTAGGAAAAGCTACTCTGAGGAATCCTGTACGGGAACAATACATTCCCACTGTCCAAACAGCTGGAAAAGAAAAACCAACCAGCAACCAATCAACCAACCTTGTACTTCCTCCTCGGTCAGTGAACAGGGCTGAATGAGCAGTCGTAGTATTCAGCTGAGGCAAAACACATGTCTCCGTCTCTCACACACATGTACACACACACAGTGTCCGTGCTCACACCAATTCCAAAACAGCCTTTTACAGAGCAGTCGAGGGAATTGGGAGAGGCAGAGTGACAGATCTGACGGACGATCTGAAAACCAGTCAGGCCACGTATCCCTGCAGCTTGTATTCTAGAAATCTTTACTGGTTGGAGAGCGGGCTGCACTGCTCCATATTCCTGCGAACGCGACTCCTCTTCTTGCCTCGCTGCCGAGAGATTTCAACAGCCGTGAGTGTGTGTGGGACGTGGGTGTGTTTGTGTGTGTTCCCGGCAAATGTGGGTGTGTGTTGGTGTGGAAAAGAAGCTAAAGGGACCACGTGACGCAGCCTTAATCCCCCGCCCACTGGCAAACTGTGTGCATGCACACACACACACACACACACACACACACACAAACACACACAGCTGCACCAATCAGGGCTCAGACTCTCACACACAAACCACCCCTCCTCCTCCTGCCTTCCTCCTCTTTATCTCTCTCTCTCTCTTTCTGACCTTCCCCACGTCTAGTCGTTTAGTCCTCTGCCCCCTAATTCTTTTTATTTCTAGTTTCTTTCCCACATTCCAGTCCCCTTAGCTCCCTCTCGGTCATATCTCCCATCAGCCCCCTCTCCTCCCCAGGTAGCCAGGCCGCTGTACTAAAAGGTCAGTGTTCATGGGCTTGGCTGGCCGTAGTGTGACTACAGAAACCTGTTGTAGTGCCTCTACGTGCATGGCCTTGACTACCAACTCAGTGTGACACAATGGCCCTGCTGTAAAACACAACACAGACAGCGAGAGAGAGGGAGACCTTGGGGGGGAAAGAAATGCTTTTTTTCTAAGACTTCTGATGATGAATACCTTTTTTCTTCTCATGACTAAACGTGCTTTACTTGATCTCCCGCCAAGCAATCAGAACACTTCCACACTGTCCAGTTAAAGGACAGTGTGGAATCATCATTTTCCAACTGTCATTTTGGAAAGACTTTCTTCCTTCTAGCTTAACAATTGCATTTCAGTTGGTGTTGCACTTGTTTAACATGCCCTAACTTGATTGGCTAAATGAGAGTGAGTGGCAGGTCAGAGAGGATTATTTACAATCTAAAAAGGATGTTACACCTGGGGCCAAATCAGAATAAATGACATGACAGATTTTATAGAAAATAGAACCATTTAGAGGAACACTTAAAACCTGAATTTTACATTAGGGGATAATTAAAAAAGGTTTACACACCAGGTAGCCATCAAGCTGTCAGCACGGCTAGCTACAGTGCGAACACACCAGACTTAGAGATAGATACTGTAGATAGAGATACTTTATTTATCCAGAAGGAAATTAAGGTGTCCCATAACTTATACACAACATACATACACATAGGTACACAGAAATATGACATCCACGCACACATACTTAGTACAAAAATACAAAGGAAGATATCAATAGTGTGTCCTTACAGTAAAGTTAGATTGTAGCATGTTTAAAGGAGTGGTGTGGAAAAAATGCAGAGGGGTGCAATGGTATCATAGTGCAACAGAGTGCAGGTACCTTGCCAGTGCAGATTCTATATCTATTAGATCAAGTAGGCTACAACAAGCAACACACTATATCAAAAATAGCTTATAAAAGCAAGTCAACAGTGTCAAACAGCTGTGTCAAGCTTCTCCCAACATGTACTACAAAATAAACATTTACTTATTTATGTCCTACACCTGGTAAAGTGTGTGTGTGTGAGTGAGAATGAACAAAATTAAACTGGTGGATTTTGGGAAAAGAAAAATCATGCTAATTATCCCATCCCATGAGGGACAGGACATTTTAAATCCTCACTGGTGATAAACATTTTTTAAAATAAAATAAAAGACAACTAGGTGATAAGTAGTAGCAGTTTAAATTGCTGCAAAAGAAAATGTAACAACAGGATCACATTACAGAGCCTAGATAATACAACAAACACCTGCCAGGTATTTCTCAATGCCTTTGTGAGCAGTGCACTGCAGACATTTATGTGTCTGTCGACCTCCTACGCCCATGGCACATGAATTTTGGTTACTTGTTTTTAAAATATCTACTGTATAGCCCAAAGAAAGGGTCTCCTGAATCAAGTTTGAAAATGGAGGTTGTTAACACCTCACAGCTGAACAAGCTTTATAGGCTAACTGCAGTAAGGTCCAGTGCCAAGGGTCAGCTAAAGGTCTAAAATAATGATCAATGAACTGAAATAAAAGCTGCTGAGACCGTGTATGCATTAGCTAAGTGATTGATGACAGTATGGGTTTGATGGGCTTGAGGAATCTGGGAGGTGGGTGAAACTTGTATGACACTTGTCAGAGTGCAACAGAGGTCTGTTAATATGGTGGAACTAGAGGGGTAAGAGAGCACTATGCATTCATAAAAGAATCCACTTTTATGGAAATTACATAGAAACACACAATATCTTTATGGCAGAAGAACAAGTTAGACTGATAGATAGGGCTGCACGATATTGGAAAAAACATTGCAATAAGATTTGTTCTGCGATATATTGCGATATGAAAAAATACAGGAATTTTCACCAGATGACTTGAATAGCTCTGTTTGGAAAAAAATAATCATTCTAGAATGATTGGGGGGACTTTGCATCTGCATAGAAAATTTAAATAATAAAAAAGCTGAAAAATGAATTTTACTCTGAAGACTTTTGATTGCGAACCATCCTATCTTAAACTTTGATTCTATACTTTATTTCTTCACTATCAGTTTCAACGCACCAAACACAAAAGCAGGTGAGCGCTGTGACTACTCTTCTGAAGTGATTTAGGTGGGGGCGATAGTCTAGTGGTCTGGGTGTTGGACTCCCAGCCAGAAGATCGTGGGTTCAAGCCCCCAGAGTCGGCCTACCTGTAAGAATCCTTGAGCAAGATGCCCAACCCCTATCTGCTCCATGTAAAAGCAGCATGTAAAAGTCGCTTTGGATTAAAAAAAAATAAAATTCTGCTAAATGACCTAATTGTAATTGAGGGGGGAATTAGGTCATTTAATACACTGGTTGACTGACCATGATACGATTGTATTCATATAATACTCTTCTATCAATCTGATTTTGGTCAACATCGTCCTTTCTGTAGCCGAAATAATACTATTCAACTATTTGTTTGCAACCAAATCTAACTTTTCTGTGTTTTTCTGCTGTTCTTCACTCTTTCAGGTAGTTGTCGACGGCTGGTGGGGACGGGGCCTGCATTGGTTGTTTGATAAACTGATCAAGAATGATTGCGATTGGTGGTTCGCTGTGCATGCAGAGCTTGCCTGTCACTCACTAGCAACAAACTCTTAAATTGGAGTCAACTGTTATATCGGACAGACTTCTCTTGTAGATTAGTCATGGAAAACCTGAACCGTACGCGTTGTTCTTTTGTATCAAACAGCAAAAAAGTTGTAGCACGAGGTTTTTAGAGTTAATGTGCCAAAGTATACTTTCCGTGACCGTGTTGACTGCACATGTGCGACACGCCGAAGCCCTGCCTACATGGGCTGTTTCTGAACAACCAGGACAAGTCCTAGTCTAGTGAAACTCATGAGTGTGAAGTTGTAGTCTTAGTTAGTGTTAAAGGCTTATAGAAACCTTTATTTTCAACAATGCTGAAACGATATACATCGTGCAGCCCAACTGATAGCTGATGACGACTCACACCTCGTGCATGCACCTGCACGGACACAGACCAGCCGCTGGCTAGTTTCCCTTTCAGTATCACATGCAAATAAAGAAATTCTGAGGACATTTTGGTTCAGGTTACCTCTGTTCCTCTGCACCCACAGGTAGGTAGGTAGGTAGGTAGGTAGGTGGATGTGTATATACATATACACACACACACACACACACACACACACACACACACACACACACACACACGTGTTATGGTCTGGAAGACCCTGTGATCGAATAGAGAATACTTGTTTATTGGTGTAAAGACACAGTGATCTAGCAACCATTTGGTGTATTATACCTGTGGGTGCAGAGGAAGCATGTAAGTCGCTTTGGATAAAAGCGTCTGCTAAATGACCTAATTTTAATATATTCTATTCCAATATTTTCGGAATAAATGGCACAGTTTTTAATTGTGGGCACATAGGGTAGGTTGAGTGAAAGTGGGTCCCCATAAAAACAAACAGTTTTAAAACCTCCCATAAAACAGGAGGCTTTAAAACTAATACCACTACTTCCTACACTGTACAGGGATGGAGCTCACATACATATGAAACCATGACGCTCATACACATCACCTTGCCAACACATCATAATTGTGTCAGAACTCCAGCAGTGTGACACATACTGCAGACTTGACCTTTCATACGCCACAAACCTTTCAGCGCTTTTCTCATGCATATCTCAAGTCATCCGCAGTAAAGGGAACTTTACTGCCAAGTAAGCCAAGCGTTCACACTAAGATGTTAGTGTATTGCTGAGCACTCCAGCCAGCACTATCCCCAGCTGGCACTGCCAGTACTGACTAAGGGGAAATAAAACAGCTCTCTATGCCTGCCGCTTCACAATGCTATCAGTCAATAGGTGCCATGCACACAGACTTTTACAGACGGCCAGCATAGAACAATTGCCTCCAACAGTTGTGTTCATAGTGATGGCTTCAGATACATTACCGTACACTAAAGTAACTAAAGTAACACAAGTTGCTCTGATAAAGATGGCTCATACAAATACTAAAAAAAAGAACAGCCAGCTGAAACTTGTTCAAGTTCAGACTGTTCAGACAAGGAACATTTTGTTCATTTGAATGGTTTAGTTAATTGAGTTATTTTGAATCTTACACATTAGCTGTCCATACTTTCCCATTCAAGAAGATAACACTGAGAATGCACATTACTGAACTCCCCAAACTCCCCAAATTCCCAATTGGGGAGTTTTTACAGCAGTAATGGACATACAGGTTTATAGGCTTATATGATTCATACAATAAAAATTTACTAGAGTACTAAATAGTCAGTCCCTGTAGCTCAGTCCGTAAACAAATATTAGCTAATCATACTACTCTTACACCCCAACTATTGTTATTAATTCTCTAGTTAACTCTTAATGATGCAACGCACTGCATTTAGCGAAAACTTGTTTTCTATACCCTCCAGTCTCCACACTGGAGGGTATCAATTGTGGCGAGTACCAATCTCTTTGCAGACCATATGGCGAACCTCTGTCTCAAGTGAAACATAACAGAATAAGGTACTGACATACATTTAGAATTAAAACCACCATGCTATCAGCGTTCTGCCGACATTTTCCACCACATGCTAAGCCAGTATTTAGGAGGATGTCTATTCAGTGGTGCTAACCATTCAGGAATGCAAAAACACTTGACCTCATTAGTGGGCTCTCGATCACCTTTCCCAAGAATAACAAAATGGCCGCCTGGTGCAGAGCTCTCAGGGTGATGAAGAAAAAAATAAAAATACAGATGTGGAAACACTTAAGAAAATTAAATGGGCTCTGCCCGTTAAGGGTTTTGAGGTAGCCCCCAATGGAATATGAGAAGTATATTTTCACAAAACTGAATTTTGCATTTCAAACAACATGTTCAAGACAGGAAGGTCAAGGTGTTCCCAGGGGAACAGCATAAAAGCCACATGGGGGATTCCAAAATAACCTAACTCTCAGTAATTGCTTCTCAGGTTCATATATAACAATACCTGGGAATTTGCGTCATCTTACTCAACCTTTGGGAAAGACTTGAGATCACACAGAGTCAACATGTATGCATTAAACTGACACGCTTATCCAGAGAGACTTGAGATACATGCTCCTACCATAAAAGCAGGACTGGATAACAAGGGCCACAGCACAAAGACTGTCTGGTATTAAATGCATAATAGAGGCCACTGTAATGCATTTTCTGCTAATGTTCACATCTACTATGACATCAAAGACATACTGTGTATTTTAATAAGCAGTGTTGTGCCTGAATGCGTTCATTGAACGATAGTTCATGAACTCATTCATATTTTGGGCGAACGTGAACTGAACGTACTGTATTACTGCCTGGTGAACGTTACAGTGAACTAGTTCATTCTGGTGTCTGAACGGCATGCCCTCTCAGTTTAACTTCGTTCAATAGAGAGCCAGATTTCTATAGAGACATCCACACGAAAACCCGGCTAAAACACACCGTGAATAGGCCTTAATATGTAGCAGAAAAAACACGCTATCTGGCCAAACCAGCCACCAGTGTCGCACCGCCGCATGCGTCAGCAAAACAAGCATGCAGCATGGAGGTAACAGCAGTATGCAGGCGACAAAGCATCGTATGATCATTCAAACTATTTAAACTGATTAAATAATTGCTGTCTGTGGTTCTATATGGGCTGTGGCAATTTTTTTGAAAAATAATAGCTTGCAGCAACATATGAAAAACATAACTATGAACTAGTTCATTTTTGGAACTGTGAACTTAGTTCATAGTTTTGAACTATGAACTGAACTAGTTCATTTTAAAATTTGTGAACTGAACTTTGAACTAGTTCATGTAGAAAGTGAACTTTCCCCATCACTGATAATAAGCTTTACTAATGATATCTTTAATCTCACACACACACACACACACACACACACACTCACACACACAGGTTCCTAATAGCCCGTCTAGTTTTATACTTGTAGAAGAGTGATTCTAAGTGTCTGCTAATCCATGTTTGAGGGGCAAAGAGGCATTTAGAGTACAGGTAATGTTTAACACTGTGAGACAAGTTCAATTCGACTTCCTGGAGCATGACGAAGAATGCTGTCACTGTCTGCGCAGCCGCAGCTACAAACACCAACTAGTCATACACACTATACAAACAGGCAAGACACACAGGCACACACACAAAATGACAGGTGTGTACTCAAGTGCGACCGGGGCAGCCCGTGTCTGCCCAGAGGTTAAGGTAGACACAGTGGTCTTCGATATATTAGCGTAGGGGAGCGAGAGAGGCACGGGAGAGTTTGCTCATTAATCCTTTACTTCCTCTGCAGATGGAGATAAAGGACGGCCTTGGGGCGAGTTCTGCTGTCTTGCAACAAAAGGAAGTGACACCGCCACCTCGGTCAAATGTACCTCGGGTCAAGTTTAGTGACCGCTGGGGAATTTCATAGGGGTTTATTATCAAGTTAGGTATAGTCCTCCTTATTTCTAGCATTGCAGCAATATACACATTGACTGTTGAGGATGAAAACATTCCATTTATGGGACACCAAGTCAGCCTTACAAAGCCAACCTGGTGCATTTTAAAATAGGCTTAGAATTAAATGTCCTTTACCAGGCCAACAACCATTTTCCTGTAATAACCAATAAGTCACATTATACTTTTTCTTATGCAAGTAAAAAGCCAATTTTCTGATTTGTGGTCTCATAAGACGTATTCAACACTTCCTCATCTCACATTGTAGAGTCAATATTATAGCTATTCACAGCTGACCGACAACTAACTGAAAACAGTATCAGCAAACACATCACCCTACACAAAAGAGGGTTGGTATCAAACTCCCAACTAAACTAATTCTAGACGTTTCCAGAGGATTTATGGCATTAAGGTTAGTGTCGGACAGTGTTGGGCCATATCTGTGATAAAATGCTAGGGCCTAACCTTGCTGTGTTATGCCGTCTTTGTCTTTATCTGGGCAACAGCTGATGGTAGCAACTGAAGTCATTCTATGAAAAGCATGCCGTGTCTGCCTACTGCGATAGGGATCGAACCGGTGTGCCATGCATATCAGATTTACATGAACCAACCTCCACACACACACACACACACACACACACACACACACACACACACACACACACACACACACACACACACACACACACTCTCTCTCTCTAACGGAATGAAAAACACACCTTTGATAAACATTGTGATGCAGGAGGAAAACTTTAACATTTTCTGTTTCTACAGTACAGTTGAGTAGTTTCCATGGTTCTACAAAGCTTTGTCTTTCCGTTATTTTCAAAGAGACAAACATACAAAGGAAACGGCAATTAGAGGGATCTGCTCTTACCATGACCTCCAGAGTTGCACATAGTGGTCACATAAATAGTATAGAGGAAAGCCAGTGGGCCAAATTCAATACAACAAAATGTCAAAAGCTATTTCCTGGCAGGTTTTTAGCTAAAACTGACCGGATACACCTTGAAACAGGAGTGAATGAAGATTGTGTGACAGCTGGCAGTCATTCCGTGTTATCTTAGAAGTTAGATGCTATAAATGCTGCAGCTGATGAATAGTCTCTGTCCACAATTGGCAATAAAAAATAGTAAATAAAACTCTGATATGAAAGCCAAGGTAGAGCAGCACAGAAACTTCCAGGGGCATAAAAAGACCTTTGTAAACTTCCATTGTGCTTGCCAATTCCACCAAATCAAAGCCCTGAAATGAGGGCATTTGCTCCGTTATTGTCTTCAGCAGAGAAAGCCATTGTTGCTGTGGTATGACAGCAGCCAATGACCCTCAAGCTCTAGTTCTGAATATGAAAGGCGTGTGTATGAATTTTCCCTCGTCCTGTGTTTGTCTTGTACTGTGTATCTGCCAATACTGACAACAAATAACCAAGGAGATTTATGAAAATAGAGTTTCCAAAGTTTTTTTTTATTATTACCAACTCATTGTAATTCATTGTAAGTTGGTTCTTTTTAATGTAAAAAAAAAAAATCTCCAGGGCCTAGAGAAAACAAAATGGCTGCTCCATGGCAACCCCAAAGCAATCAGTGTTCATAAAAGCGGAGGGTGTTAAGATAAGGAGTGTGAATACTATGACATTTGCTGTTCCGCCCCACCATGACACTGATGTAGTGCATTGATGCTGGAAAACATCAAAGGTGGCACTATTGAAAACTGACAAACCATTACTGGTAAAAGGGCTAGGATTTCCAGACTGGTCAGGACATTCAAACTCATGCTGCCTGCCAGAGTAATCTCTACATTGCTCAGTTCTGCACTGCTTGCACATATACAGTTCACCCCGCCCACAGCATTGGAAGGGCCACCATAGAAATCTGAGCCCCAAATTCCCAAAGCAGAGGTATGGACACAGGAATCTGGGTGCTTATTTACAAGACATGTTCAAGTCCTACAACCATGTTCCACTGCATGATAATATTGTCAAACAAACAAGATAAAAAACATAAAAAACAAAAATCAGGTTTGGAAGAATGTGTTACAACTATTGAAGGCTACATGGGTGCTTTTTATGAAGCTAAATATTTTTTTAAAGAAACGGCTGCATTACCTGTCCAATCTTAACAGAATAACACAATGGGACACCGTTTTAGGGCAGCAACGCAAAACTATTCAGATAAGCCGTTCATTTCCAAGACAAATGTGTTTTTCCCTGCCAATTTATCTTTGCATGAAGTGACGCACTGCGATACACAAGCAAATGGCTGTGCTGTGATTAAGAATGCAAGACATAATCCCATTTAAATAGACCAAGTTACTGTCCAGTGGTGTGTTCAGTTAAAAGTAGTGTGCTGAATTTTGTGGACAATACAGATCACAATGCACTACACAGCTACTGTATTCCTTCTGTTTAAATAAGTTATTCACTTCTGGTTCATTTTAGGTTAATGAACAAAAAGACAGAACACAGCTAGTATCTAGCTAAGGTCTTTGGATAAACTATGTTTTTTGCTAATTCTAGCTGCATATCTTTCAACATTTCATGTCGGAGGTTAAATATACTATTGTAAGTCATTAAGCCCAAACTAACAAACATCGCTTCATTAGGCCGTTAGGCCTACATAGGGGTGGGCGATATATCAAATATACTCTACGTACGTATTGTGGCTTGTTGTACATAGTATATGACTATCACACAGAGTATAAATTGTCACGTAATGTTTTTAAGCTGCCGGCATGAGACTCGCTTTGGCTTTTCGCTTCTCTCACTCTCACCTTTCAGGCCACCAACATTTTTAGGTATTACAGTATTTTTTTTTTGCAAATCTCTGCTCTCACACTCCACACGACATAACTGCCCCAAATCACACATTTTCAAGCCCAACATGGAGGAAGACATACCCATGGGACAAGAAAAGAACGAGGAGATGGTTTGTAAGAGAAACTATGGCTCAATCAGAGATGGTTGGGGTTTAAAATGTCAGATGGACAGCAGAGCAAATGTAATATGTAGAGAGTACAATAAAAATGTCGCAACAAGTGCTGGAAGCACAAACCTCTTCCATCATTCACAACAGCGACATAAACGCCAGTACGGAGACTGTGTTAAACTTCGTGGAGGTCGTGCTGCTGCAAGCCAGACAGAAAAGTCATCGCCTTCTGGCTTAAAACAAAGCACTTTGCAAGCTACATTTACTGAGGGTATACCCTATGAAAAGAAAAGTGCCAAGTGGCAAGATATTAACAGAGGTGGAGGCTAATGTTCCTTGCACAAAACCTGTGAGAGAGTCCACCTCAGTAGAAAAATAAACTGTGTTTACATGTTATTTGCAAAGCTGTGCATCTTGTTCAGCAGGAAAAGAAAACCTGTATGTTTACTCTTTAAATCAGTCTAACCATGTATTTGCACTATATTTAGTTATTACAACTGAGCATTTAACCCACATAAAACAAATAGAGATATATTATCGTATATCGCCGTTCAGCCCAAAAATATTGAGATATGACTTTTGGTCCACATCGACCAGCCCTAGGCCTACATCCATGTGTCTGAACAACCCACACTAACAAAAATCGTTGTGTTCTTTGTGGAAAACAACTGAAATAATATGGTGCATTCATAATCAGGGCTTTAAACTATGCCGCTTTATGCTTTAAAATTATGAGGGCAGGTCTAGTGGTCTAGGTGTTGGACTCCCAGCCGGCAGTATCCTTGAGCAAGATGCCTGACCCCTATCTGCTCCATGTAACAGCAGCATGTCATTGTAAGTCGCTTTGGATAAAAGCGTCTGCTATGACCTCATTGTAATTGTCTTAAGAGTTATTGTCAAAAGAAGCTTTATATTACCTCTCATAGAAACTGGTTATCATGCACCAAAAGGCCTTTTCCAGATGGAAAACCATTCCTAAAAACTAGGTCAACAGCTTGGGAGATGGTTTTTTTTGTACGTTTTTGTACGTTTTTGTATTAAAATAATCCAGTCTACCTACTGATAAATCAAGTGCAAAGGGAGTGTGCAACAGTATAAAGTGCTAACATTCACACACCTGTTGCACAGAGACAAAACTAATCTAGGGACCACAGAACTCTTGAACTCTTGGCTCTTCCTGGGAAAAACAGAGTGACTAACGGCCGTCACAATCTCTCCTAAATCTAATTTCACACGCATGGATTTGGCCTTTCTGAAATCCAATTAAGCAGCCATAATTCTTTGTTCGCATTCTACTACTGGAATGCACTTGTGCTCTTCTGCTGAAGAGCAGACAGGCCTTGTGAATGGCCAGCGGTTAAGCATTATGGCAGAATACTTGAAAGGGCGTCAGAGAGAGCTGGTGTGTGCATGTGTGTTTCTGAGGAATCTCCATTAGCCAATCTGAGGAAACAGACGGATTTGATATGTTGGGATGTGTGTGATGAGGTCATTATGTGTGGAGCAGAACTCCCTCTCTCTGTCTCACACACACAGAACCTACTACTGCAGAATACGCACAACACACATCCAAGTCAACCCCACACGAGTTTCTATGGAAACTCCAAAACAAACAGTGCATGCTATGACCCCACCCTAAGCACAGAGAGGCCGAGAGAGAGACAGAGAGAGAGACAGAGAGAGACAGAGAGGCAGAGAGAGAGACAGAGAGAGAGACAGAGAGAGACAGAGACAGAGAGACAGACAGAGAGAGACAAAGAGACAGACAGAGAGAGACAGAGAGAGAGACAGAGAGAGAGGCAGAGAGAGACAGAGACAGAGACAGAGACAGAGAGAGGCAGAGAGAGAGACAGA
>JAOEHI010053909.1:0-14636 GCA_025447815.1 Percopsis transmontana | reverse complement strand
TTTTTTTTTAAAATTTAACCGTTGAACGGCCTTAAAAAAAAAACCACCCCCACCCCCCTGCAGGTTTTGGTAAAAACCCCCCCCCCCCCCCCCCCCCCCCCCCCCCCCAATACTCAACCTGTCTTTTTCTGCTCTGTTTCTTTCTCACGTATGCACCCACTCACTAACACCCTGCAATTTCTCTTCTAGTATCTGGCAGTTACTGTTCATACCCTCTGTTCCGAAACTCTAGTGTTGAAAAGTGGTGCAGCCTCCTTTCTTTTCAACACGGCAGTGGCTGGTGTTGCTCCACACGGCTCTGCCAATGGGAATGCTTTGAACATTTGCACTGTGTTGATGCCTGGCATTACACACGGCTCTAAAATAGGGACACTCGCACCTGTCAGAAATACATCAGGGCAATGATAAGAGAAACAGTTATGGCTGTGGTGCCGGGGCTCCATCCTCACACCCTCACAGGCCATTAGGCAGCACAGGGGGAGGTTTTAGTTGGCTGTGTTGTGTTTAATTATTATTTTTGCATCTTCTTCCCGTGATAGATGCTGGAATTACACAGTCTAATGGCGGCAAGTTTGTGCCTCTATTTCTTTGCATGTTATCAGGATTTATCTTCCACATACTATACGTATCTCCTCATCATCACCATCGTCATTTACATTTACAGCATTTAGCAGACGCTTTTATCCAAAGCGACTTACAAACAGCATTTGTCAACAGTTGAACCGGTTAACTACCGGTTATTGCCAGCAAACAACATTCTCCTAGAATGAGGACAACATCATGTCATCATGGTTACTTAGCTTATGCCTTTTTCAGTATACATTTCTCAATATATTCAAATATCATTCAATCCCCCCCAAAATGATTTGCTAGCAGTCTAAATCAACGTCATTGTCAGCATCTTCATCCTCCTGACCCCTGACCCCTGCTTTGCTCCACAGAGTGTAAAATTTACAGGACAGCTTTACAGGAGAATCCCACACCTTAACCTCCAGAACCCTAACAGAATAGCAGATGGGCTGAGCTTTGTGTTTTTCTTTTTTATTAGCTGTCCTAAATCAACAACCAACAAAGCATGGCGGGAAGAGGGTCTGGCGTGGCGCTAGGAAGGTGGAATTGATTTCTCCCATGTAGTCCTGCCCTGAGGTGGGGTTGGGCGGAGGGTAAAGGGTTAGAGCTTGATAGGAGGGCGGAGACGCCTGCTCTCGACTCCACCTTCAATTTCCTGTATTGAAACCTAAACGGGTGAAGCCAGACCAGACCGTGTAAGTGGCTTCCTTCCGTGTTTCTCAGTCTCTGTTTCACAGATGTCCCCTCCGATTTGTCACAGACGAGGTGAACCGCGCTCTGCCTGCGCATTTCAGCAGGCAACGCTCAGGTGTGGCCGACTTGTAAAAATGTATGTCTAAACCCCTGAAGCTCTGCGATATGTTTATAAGCCTCTTACATTGAAATGGGTGATTGCTGGGATGTGGCCTTATGATTCATATGCTGTAGCATTAGCCAACCTATGTCCCGTACAGTGGAACACACAGTAAATGTAAAGGATTTTCTACATGCTTAATGTATGAATCACTGGCATTCTGTCCATGCCTGCCCACCAAGTGTAGGTCAGTATAATATACAGCCATGGAAAAAATTAAGAGACCACTGCACATTTAAAAAAAAAAAAAAAAATCTATATATTATAGTATATACTGTATTATTATATATTATAGAGTTCATAAAGACCATGATTTAGGGAAGACTCCATAGTGTTATGTAGGGGGTACTGATTTGGTCATATCCTATTGTGAACAGCAAATGTCAACTAAAAGTCTCTATCTTTAGCTGCTTTCATAGAGAAGAGAGCCTTCTGTCTGTCTCAATGGGCTCTCTAAGTCTATTGGGCTAGCTGTATTAAGTGGCACTGCATTAAGGCAGTGGATTGTTGTTTGCCCCACCATCTCTTTCTCCATGATCACCTCTGAGCTTCCACGGAGCAGAGGCCTCATAAACATTTATGTATGGGCTGTGGGCTCCTGTGCTAGGCCATGACTCCACTGGGCAGAAGACTAGCAAACCTTTATGCCTCTTAAGAGACTGTGGTGTATGTGGGTGTTTTTCTCTGCGTTTGCGTGTTTGTCTAAGACAGCAAAATCTCTACGCCTGCCTTACCTAGAGCACTGCAAATGAAAGGATTTGAATAGTAATTATTTGTGAGAGGCTGGCCGATGGCTGTTGTGCCCTCATTGTGTCTTTAGTTTCCTGAAGGAAACAGTTGTTTTCAGGTGGTGTTTTTTTTTATCATATGGTTTCATGCTGGGTCTCTTATCGTATGTAAATAGTATGGCTCGTGGCCCTGCATTCGGCTCATCTGTTGTTTGCCTTTTGTCATTCCTCCCAAGCTGTGACAGACACCCCAGGGAGCCTTCTAAGATACGAATGGACGGGAGAAAAACTTTGCTGGTCCCACTCTCTAAAAAACATTCATCAGCTCAACCCTCCTTATCCTTCTATCTGACGGCTTTCCGCATAAATAAAATACTTTTCGTCTAAGTCGTTGTTCGTGAGGAATTCTCAAACAAACTCTGTGGGGTCTTTTGCTAATCCTCCCCAAACGAAATATTTAGGTTATCCCCTGACATTTGGCCATGTTGTTTAGATTGTTAGGTCCCAAAACCCTCACAGATGCTGTCAAATGACCCCATGCCTGGGGAGTTGGGTCTTGCTGGTCCCAGGCAGACGTAGAAGCTCCGTCTAAATAAACAGTCGTCCTAATGGGAGCGGGGTGGGGGGGTTAGGGGGTTAAGTCAGGGAATGAGGGTCCCAGAGGGAAGTCGGGGACCACACCGCGTGACAAGCACTGACACGCTCGCGAAAAAAAACACATTCAGGAAATCCTTCCGTAATAGCAGAAGTCCACCATGTTATGTGCGGCGGTGGATGTAGACAGGTGTATAAAAACACCCCGCTCTCTGTGTGTTTACTTTGCAGGACCCTGGGTACGCAGCCTTTCTTTTTGAGCAGCTCCAAGCACCTGGAAG
This sequence comes from Percopsis transmontana, assembly GCA_025447815.1. Lineage (NCBI taxonomy): Eukaryota > Metazoa > Chordata > Actinopteri > Percopsiformes > Percopsidae > Percopsis > Percopsis transmontana. The sequence continues at coordinate 11,610 of JAOEHI010053909.1, read as the reverse complement.
CCATGAAGCGGTCGTCACCTGTTGCCAGGTGTGCTCCACACCCCTCCGTCAACTGAGGCAGGAGGCCCTGAAAACGCTCCACGCCCCTGTCCTGTCCTTCAACACAGACATGCCAGCCCTTCCCGCCGCCTCCTTCCTAGGACAACCTTCGAGGTTTACCATCACGTCCCCCAGCGCCCAGCCCAAACCGCCCTCCAAAGGCCCACCACTTGCCCACTCCGGCCTGCCTGTGGCAGAGCGCCGCAGGGGGCTGGGCTGGCCGCAGGGCTCCTCTGTGTCTTCAGGGCCGAAGACCAGTGTCCAGGTGACAGTGGGGGGAGGCCAGATCACTGGAGCGCTGGGCTCAGTAACCATCCAGGCCCAGCAGTACCTAGAGGGCATGTGGAGCATCTCCCGGGTCAACAACTTCCTCCCGCAGCCCAACCCGGTATGTCCTGACTAGCTCACTGTTCAATCCATTTTACATTGTAGTAGTGCAAATAATCTCATTTTGACACACCATCAACATAAAATCAACCAATAAGGTACACTCCTTTATTGTGTTATACAGCGCCCCCAGAAACCAAAAATTCCGCCCCAGCTGACTTTTTAGGGCTGAGCCAACAAAGGTCCCAAAAGCCTTGGTGTAAAATAAAAAGATATATAAGACATTTTGGTGATTAACTAGAGTGAGTAGAAGAAAGGGAATGTCATTTTGTGATGTAGAAGATGACAATAAATACCTATTTCTTGTAAACTCATTGCAGAAGCTTTTTTTCCTAAATGCCGTGTCAGGTCGTGTCAGTAGTAATGCCACATGTCTTTCATGAGGTGAGACCGGCCAGAGGTTTGGGTGCCAGAACTCCTCTGGAGTGCTGACCTCTCATTCCCCAGTCGTCAAGGAGCCTGGGTGATTGAAGGTCATTGGTCAGCGCAACACTAATCTTCTGACCCCCTCCTCAGGGGTATTTCGCATGACCACCCCCACAGTGTCTCTATAATTCCTCTCTGATGGTGTCCCATCAACCAGGGATCTTGCTGAGCTGCCCTCGTCTACCCCTTTCACACTGAAGAAACGACCATGGGTTAAGCACATGTCTGCCGTTGGTGTGAAAGGGTCACCACGCATCATCAGCCCCACGTCTGGCAACCCAGCTCAGACCTTTTTACCCAGACACTACAACACTAAATCTTTTTTTTCATGTTCAATTACTTTTCATTGTAATCCATGGACATTTCCATGTTCTCGATGCTATACTGTATGCCTGGTTGAGATTAGAGATCTCTTTTCTTGAGTCCCCTCCTGCTGGGACATCTGGTCTCAGACCTGATTCCAACATGCCTATGTGACATTCTACACCAGGCAGACACAGTGTGCAGCCACACATGCCATTCTGTAGGTGAGAATGTACACTAAGAGTGACCCTGACTGTATTTCTGTTCCATGTTCCTTGCTCTTTAACAACCCAAAGTGGTTCTTTCCACTTTGGGTTGTTAAAGAGCTCTGCTTTACTCACATTTACAAAGTGCAAACATATATCTTTTTCAGCGTTATTCAGTCCTTTCTACTTGAAAATTGAAGACATATTGTCACTCCTCCTCTATAATGTCAACAAGTGCCTATAGAGACAGGTTATGGGAGGCCACCAAAAACTTTTAACAGCATGTGTGTAGTTAAGGCCACAATAAACGGCCTGGCATAAAAGGGAGATGCTGACTTGTGTTCTCCATCTATATGTCTAAAAGCAATTAGTGGCCCTTGGAGCTGGGATGCTTGCTCAATACCGTGTAGCTGAAGCTGGGCTCTGCTGTGAGAGGGAGAAACGTCCCTTCAGGATGTGGAAGTTAAAAACACAGCAGAAATGGGTTTGGGGTTATTCTCTGAAGCCTGCTTATTTCATTAAACCCAGATCCTTTTGCAGTGACAAAAGTGGGGAGTTCTGCTGTGCCAAAGAGATTTTAATTCACAATTCCCTCTTGGATTCTTTGTGAGAAGAGCTACAAGCGTTGTTCAGACAAAGAACCGGAGATGGCCTCTGTTAGATGGCAGCCCTACAGTGCTTATGAACCAGGGAGCCCTGGGGCTCCTCGACTCCCAGCCCATAATAGGGCACCTTGAGTCTCTCATTTGAGAGAAGGCTGTTGTTGGCATGTGAAATGACATTTGTGGTCGTCTCAACGCCACTGAATAGAAACTACCTCTCTCCCTGTGGGATTGGCAGCAACAGTGATGCTTAAATGGTTGTTACTGCACTCAGTGGTGCAGATGGCATATTTTCTCCCTGACTTTACCCCAAATTCCATGCGTCACGTTTGTTCTTGACCTAATCAAAGACCATTCTGAGTCTAAAAGTAGCCAAATCAAGTTATTACCAAGCTATGCCTGTTGTTAGTAGCTACTAGGGTAACGTTATTCCAACCAATTAAGCAATCTAGCCCACCATACACTGTACAGATGATGAGTTATTGTCTATAACCATGCACCCTCAACAATGGCTAATTGATTGACCCAAATCTGCTCCACAAAATCTCCAACCACATGTCGCGCTAATCTTCTAAGTGCTCTTGACCCTGGAGGGTTTCAGTATTCGCTGCCGGCCCGCTGGTGGCCCGCCGCCCAGGACCAGCTCGCCTGCTACCAGCTTGGAAGCCCAGCAGACCGTTTTGGCTGCTGCCAGCGCTGGTACAGCTGTGTCTGCATGGCAGAGTGCCATCGCAAAATGCAAGGATGCAGGAAAGGCGAGACTAGGACATTCTGGCATCCTTGCTGAATTGTGAAACCATTTGAAGTGTTTAATGCTAGACGGATTCTGTTCAATATAATTTGAATCAAGACAAATGTTGATACATACATTAGCAGAGCAGAGAGCCAAATGTCAAAGTCATCTAAAATTGTATCGACCTTTTATTCTTTTTTTTATCCTTTTCTCATACGGTCAGGCCCAGTGGTTATCACCATTGTGAGAAGTCGATACTCCCCTCACTGGGTTTCTGTTGGTTACTGAAGCCAGCCGAGCATGACAGCAAGATTAACAGGGGCCTATTTCACCTCAGCAGTAATGGCGTGTTGACCACAGGGATCAAGGGTCACAAGGGAACCCTGATACACTGAACAGGAGATGGCCGGCTGATAGGAGACGGGCGTAGCTATCGACTTGAGACTTTGCGGCAGTCCCTCGCTCGCTCTCTCTCGCTCTCTCTCGCTCTCTCTCTCTCTCTCTCCTTGTCACCCCAGTCTCATTTGAACTCTTCCCTTCTTCAAGCATTGTTCCACCTCTTTTTCTTCTCTTCTTTTTTTTTTAATGGCACAGAGAGCCGGGGAGATCAAGGCGGGTGGAAGGCCAGCTCATTGCAGGATCTTGGCTGAGGACAAGCGGCTCTGCCGGCACGGTCTAATTACCTGACCAGGGGATACATCGTGCTATTCAGCCTTAACCGGGGCCAGCCCAGGTCCAAGGCTGCCGAGAGCAGCCCGGACGGTCCTGCGGGGGGCTTAAATCCTGCATTTTATTTCCAGAGCGAATACTTTTTAACAGGCATCTTGATGGTGCTTAGGGAAGCTGAGGGTGCGTGCGTGTGCGTGCAAATACGCTGGTGTGTGTGTGTGTGTGTGTGTGTTCGGGTGTGCTCTTTTTTTTATGTTCTGAGCGCTCACCCACTCCCCACCTCGCCTCCAATCAGCAGCTGTCCCCCGCACGCTCCTGAAACGTACAAGTGCTTGATTTTTAAACCTGACACCACTTTGACTCAGGATCAGCCTTTTGAAGGGCTGTCTGAATAGACTTCCTGTGGTGGCATGTGAGGTGCCAAAGTGAAATGGGTACACCTCCCCGGTATGTGCTGAGCTCCTAACCTGTCATAGGCACCCACATGGTTGTCAGGAGGCTTTTCTGCTCGGGTGGTAGCATGACAGGGATTTTTCTTTGGGTCATTTCAGTTGGCACCCAGTTTCCAAGAGTTAGTCAATACGGGTTGTCTTGACAAGCCAACCAAGCAGTCTTGGCAATGGCAATACATTGCACTGCATGGGAAGCTCTCAGCGCTTAGCTGTGTGCTGAACTTTAGCCAAAGGCTCTCCAATGTGGATGTCAGAATTTACGGTATGCCCTTTTCAGCTTGATGTATAGTCCTCACATGGCAGACCGTTGTATAAATAGCTCAGGTGTCCGTCGCTGTTGACAAATGCCATATACAGCAGGGCTCACACACTACGTAAACGATGTTATTTTAGTTTAAAAACATGAATCTGGGGCAAGCACCAAGGTAGTAAATATGCTATCGTGTTGATAGCATATATCCCGTCGAATGGCAATGCATGCAAACATAGCCCTGGTGCAACCATCTGTTGTGCTCAACTGTTTGTTACCGATTGTACAGCGTTCATATGTCACTTTTATAAAATGTCGTGGAAGCCATTAGTCTTTAATTTTATTACCTTTCAATTAACTTACCAAACCAGTTCCCATCATAATTGTCATGGTACATTGAGGCATAATTTTATCCTGGCATAAGCCTGCTAACCTGGATGGTAGCCTGTCTAAATAGCCCTCTCTGCACTCGCTCTGCTGGACCACAGTATATGGAGAGATCAGACACATTCACCCCCACAGTCTGCACAACTCCCACTGTGCTCCAATTTCACACCGCCATCAACCAACAGCTTCATTCAAACAGAAAGTCCTCGGACCTGCCTCATAGCCACTAGTACTTATTAGATATAGGGAATTAATTTGTTCTGGTCCAGTCTTCTGCTAAAACCGGGCTAACTCGACAAACATTCGCTCAGAGAAGCCGTTCGTAGTCATCATGTATTCCCCACACAGCTCACTGTTACAGGCCTTGTATGAATCACGCTGGTGGCAATGTACCTCAGCCTTGATAAGTACAATGGCAAGTTACCTGCTGGTGTGTATATATTTCCTCGCAGCGAGTGCTTTAATGACTAATTAGATGTGTCTCATCACGTAATTACAGTTCATGCTGAGGGTCCTCCAGAGAGCCCAAATCACTAAGCAGTACACCATCCTTGCTGGTAGCTCTGGGACACTGCTAAGGGCCTTTTTTTAACCGGGCCAGGCCCCAGCAGCTGCCTGTCCATCTGTACGGAGGAAGTAAATGGACTGGAAGGGAAGGCGGGCCGGATCAATAAGCGTGTAAGTGGCGGTTGTGGTATCTAATCTCTGTATCTCTATGTACACAGGCCCAGGGGCTGATGGAGGACGCTGACAGTGATGTCGCAGCTTTGGAGGCCACCTGCACCACCTCCAGCTCCAGCGCCAGCTCCAGCTCCACTGCCCACACCCCCAGCAGCAGCCTGCCGCCCTGCCGACAGAGGAGCTCCAGCCAGCTGGGGCCGTGTGTGGTCCGAGCTCAAGCCCCCGGCCCCGCTACGGTCACCTCTTCCATTCCCTCCTCGAGTGCACAGAGTTCATCCTCAGCAACCTCCTTCTTCATAAGGTCAGTAAATAATAATAAGAATAAAAATGTTCTTGAGGTTGCCCTGTGAGTCCTCAAAATCACTATGGTGGGGGTCCAGACCCCAGTGAGAACCCCCAGTGATTTAAACGACACTGGTCTGTCAAAGTCTGTCGGAGAGTTGTGTACACGTCTGACTGTGGGTTTGTGTTGGTCTGTGTGTGTCTATGCGTACAAGTGAAGTGGGGGTTGGGCCGGATCTGTGCAGACTTGTCCCCACATGACTACCTACCTCATGACTACATGGTTCATGGTCTTAGCTAGCATGAGGGGCATTTACTGCATTGGGGTTGTTGTTGTTGCCATGGTTGAATTATAGCATGCCTTGAGATATGCATCATCATGGGACTAAATCAACCTTTAGCTAAAGGCACCAGTGACTTTGAACGGATAATGGGGTTGCATAATCTGATGTAAAGAGGTAGGTGTAGATTAAAAGCAAGCATTGTTTAGCCTGTGTTTTAAAGGTCCCCTGTCGTAATATTCAAGGCTTGCCAGTTGTGTGTTCAGTTGGGCTGAAAGTTTCCGGAAATGGCTGGCATAATTGTGAATCTGTCAAACATGTCGTTTAGCCAAAATTCCTCCCTGAAAAAATCATGTTGAAAAACAAGACTTGGTGTGACATCACTTCTGGTTTGTATCCAATCACCTTTGACCTATCCTTCCACTTCTTGTCAGATAGCCAGTTAAGTTAGGGCATGTAAAAAAGTGCAACACGGATATGGAATGCTTATCTCATAGAGAGAAAAGTCAAAAAGGAAAGTCCAATTAAACTGGAATTTGGAATGATTTGGGGCCTTTACCGCTGTCAGAGTTGTGTGAAGAGCTGTTTTTTTCTTCCTTAGTCCTAGGTGGGCTTTTTTGGCTCTCCTTGGCTCTGGCATTCCTAATCCCCTGGAGAAGAATGCCTTGCCCTCTGTAGGCAGGCGCATGCCTAGTGTAATGTACTAGAATGTCATTGATAGATTCTCTAGCAGATTGGTCAGCGCATACATACCCTGCCTACAGCCTCTGCTCCCTGAGGAGTGCTATGCCATAATGAATGTTAGCCAAAGGGAAGCTGGCTAAGGATGATGCATTGAAGCTATTGGGCCATTGAAACTGTGCACCCGTTGGAAGCACAGGAAGGCGACCAGGGAACTTAGGGAGTGTGACAGGAAGTCTATAGGGGAGCAATATGGAGCACAGCTTTCTCAAAATACCTCCAAACGGTGCGTGCCTTGCCAACTTAAATGGGGTCAGACTATATCAGTTGGGCCTCTCCCTTGGCAACGAGAGCATTCCAAAAACTTTGTTCAATATGACACTTCCTGTACGTCTCGCTTCCTGCGAGAAGAGCGTCAGGTCAGGCCTGAACCGCAGTGCAATGCGACCCAACACCAAACGGGGTTAATTTCAGACACAATGATTTATTAGCTCTTCTGTTTTCTTTGGAACTGGGCTTTGAAAGAGTAGGGCAGATATCCATGCCTGCTCTGCTGGGGATGTTTAAGCACAGTGAATGAAAGGTAGGTGGACTTGTTTTTTCCCCCCTATTCGTGTGCTGGTCAGACACGAAAGGGAGGAGGTGGATGTTGTGAAGGGTTCCACCTTTCATTTCATCCCAAAGATAATTCCCTGCCAAGAATGCTGTGTTTTCCTTGGCCCGGAGAAGCGCAATGATGACGGAGGGGCCGGACTTAACCAGCATAGCGTTCCACATAACAGGGTGTTGCAGATGCGCTGCGCTTGATTGGAAGTCCACCCACTTCCTGATCTTTTGCAGCTGTTGTCTCCATGAGGAATGTTATCATTATCATCATCATCATTGTCCTTGTCTTTTTTGTCTGATCTTTTAAGGTGTCACTAGACAGTAGATTTGAGAAAGTGAATTTGAGATAGTTTGAGAAATGAAAAGTGATAGGTTAATGGAACTCTGTCAAACAAAGCCATCAACCAATTTCAGTCTTTTATCACAATTCCGCTGGAGGTTTAATTAACCAGGACAGACAGTGGAGATCACATTTAGTGTATTTTGCTGATTGAAAACTCATTTTTGATTAGTATTCCACTTTGGTTCTCTGAACACAATTAGTGGGATACATGTGCAAATCCAGAGAGCCCAGGATGTGGGACTGGAATAGCCAAGGAATAGAGGAGACTCCTTAGACACTTGTCTGACATTCACTAACACCGTTCCCTCTCAGATCTGAAATTTTAATTAGAATGCAATTAGCTTGAGTCTTGCTGCTAGATGCCGAGAGGGAAGAAAAGAGTAATGAACTAAAGTGAAACATTGTGGGGAAAAAATCATTTGAAAAACAACTCAAGCATTCAACTGGTTAAAGATGCATTTCATTTACGCTTCATTTACGCTTCATTTTATTATAAATGTGTATTTGATAACCAAGAAAGCTACTGGAAAGAATTGTCACACTCTATCACGTCCATAAAAGAGTATTGTGGTTCTTGCTAGATGTTATTTAGAAGGCCATTCCCCATATTGTTGTCTTTCTGGCCATGGACCCAGAACCTTTCCCAAAATAAATTTCGAGCATTTCAATGGAACCTCCCACAGGAATAATCATCTCTGCTTTGCCTTTGCCTGTCTAGGCGGTGATACTAAAATAACGCACGATAACATTTACTTTCTATCTCTAGAAACTCTGCTATCTCAGAGGTACAATTTTATCAGCCGCTAGATGTAAATGTACAATATTTATACAGCATACTTGTATGCACAAGACACAAAATGAACTCAAATGAAAATACTAGATTAGAATAGAAGTAGTATGTTAATTCCTTAATCTTGCTCATAGCAACAACTTGAAAATTTCTCTAACCCCTAGCTTTTCATTGATAGTTTTAATTTATGTTCCACAAAAGCCTGTTTCTGCTCTCTTTTGTCCTTGGTTTTACCCATCATGCATAGTGTGCTGAAATAGAAATCATGCAGGGTCAATAATGACCAGTTGTCTATTAGACAGGCTATATAGTAGCATCCAGACAGCGAGGGTTAGGGGTCATCCTCTGAGCAGATTGCGCGTGTGTGTGTGTGTGTCTGTGTAATTGGTGGTGGTTGGGGGGAGAGGGGTAATGAATTGAGGAGTGTGCGCACAGCTGACTTGCACGTTGAACACTGATTGCTTTGTGACAGAGCATATGATCAGTGTATTGACACAGCGTTGGGTAATGAGACCAGGCAGCGCTCGCAGCAGGAGACAGACTGTGTGGCTAAATGCCGCCTCACCGTTCCCCCTCCATCCATTTCTGTGTTCCATTAACACCTGCTGACTGGGACGCTGTGTCTGCACCAGGCCCGAACGGGGAAGAAGTCCTCCTGAATGCTCAGTTTGCTGGTCTCCGGCGTAGCGGTGAGAGAACGGCCTTGGCTCGGTTTAGAGCGGGGTCATTCACGCCCGCCTTTCATCCGCCACATGCCAATTACGCCGCAGAGGCGAGCTTTGCATTGAATGCAAAAGGCACAGGTGTGCAATGAATGAAGCGGGTGCGAAGCCGCAGGTAGCCTGACCTTGAGCCAAACAAGAATACATGACAGGAAAACCGAGAGAGAGAGAAGAAAATATACGGGAAGATAAAAGAGTGCTAGTTGACAATACAAACGACATAGGTGGCACACGTGCTGGAGGGCGGTTGGTGGGGGAGCGGGGAGGCCTGACAGCTGTTTGCAGGAATGCAGGCCTGGAGGAGAGTCAACAGGAAGCGGTTTATGGGCGGCCGGCACAGCCCTACAGCTGCTGCCCAGGTGAGTGTTCCTGCCGTAATGACTGTGATTTGAGGCCAAGGTGTTCTCCCGTAATTGTGGCTGAGGCCATTCAGCCCTGTTTCCCCTGTACACACACACACGTACACAAGTCCCTGCTTTTGTGTCAGAAATACTCACTCCACTCCGCATCACCTAGGCTGCTCGGAGTAACCATAGAAACAAGCCATTAGCTTGCAGAAGCTATGAAATGTTGCCTTTTTTCATTCACAGTAGGTGATTTAGTCAGGAAATTAGGCCGCACTTCACTAGACTATCATTTAGACAAGCGTGTGACAAGCGTGTGCACAATGACAAGACAAATGGGATTTGAGGGGAAAAGCAGTAATCTGCTCTTAATACTACTACTGGTACCTATTCCTGTCCCTTTTTATTACCTAAAAAAACACATGGCGGATGAATTAGTGAAATCCATTGTGCTATGCTAACAGGTGATTGTTTATGAAGTTACTATGAGGAACTCGGCCATTGAGGTCTTCCTGTTTGTTTGCAGAGGAGGGGGTGGAGCGTGTTGCCACGGGAGCACCACTGACGGCCCCTTATTCACCCTAGTTTAAGTTAAGTGAGCAAGGGGGCGGCGTCCACCGAGTGAGGTTTTAGTCAAAGAAAGCAGGCCGGTGCTGTGAGTGACAGCAGTGGTCTCTTGTCAGTGACAAATCAGCAGGACAGATTAAGGCTGAATGGTCAGATATGCTGAGTGGAGCGGCACCGACTGTCCTGCCTGAAAGAGGGGATTGAGACACAGAGCAGGACACACACACACACACACGTGACGTAACACACACCAGGCCAGGGAATGCTCGGGCTGATGCTCCACTCCGTCAGCATCCAGAGCAGGAGAGCCGAACGCGCGGAGGGAAATATTATCACCGCGGCCATGGGAGTCAAGTAAGTTACTTTACTCAAAGCTGCAAGGCCGCAGGACTCAATATTCCACTCTCTCTCTCTCTCTCTCTCTCTCTCTCTCTCTCTCTCTCCACTCTCCCTTTACTCCCTCTTTATTTTCTTTCTCCGGCCTCTCCCTCGTTCTCTCTCGCTGGTGGAGTTTTGTGTCGAGTTAGATTGTCTGCTCCCCGGAGGTGAGAGGGTAATGGTTATGTTGTTGAGCCACCGGGAGATGGATGCCTTCACCATATGGAGTGTCTGAGCAGAATATATATATGTACTGTATATAGCGGATGGGGAAAGAGCACGCTGAACTGCAGGCTAAACTATATGTTCTTAGAGCTGCCAAATGTTAATGCCAACCCCCATCTACACTGCAGTCTGACAAACAGGAATAGTATTTTTTTTCCCTCCCTGCTATAGCAACACATGCTCCGGGCGGTGGGGGGAATTAACAGAAGTGTTGGGTGGGCGGTTTGCGGCTGATGGCAGGGCTTCGCTGTGGTATTGGTCTCTCTGTATTTATTTACTGGGGGATTCCGCACTAGCTGGTTGTTTTCCACCCCTAATCAGGCCGATGGGGGTAATGGCTGTAGAGCTGAAGCCGCGGCCCGTCGAGGGGATAGAGCCTGTAGCTAAGCCCAGGTGCAAACCGGCTATCTGGGGGTCTTTCAAGTGCCATCAGTCAGGGAGGTGTTGACGGAGGCCGTGCCTGGTTGAGGAATCTGGAGTCCTGTCGAAAGGGTTGTGCTGTAAACAGTGCTACATGGGCCACACCATGGCCACCGACCTCGGCCTATTCAAGGTTCTACCGCACACATCTGCAGCTTCTTGCTTCAGTCCACCATACTGTATTCAGTAATAAAAGCTCCTTGTTTACATCTTAAGGGTTAATGATTGTGAGCCATCAAACATATAGAAAGTATTGTAATATACTACATTGCCATTTTCATCTTTGATGACATCTTTAATCATCGTGTAATGCTTAAACCTGGGATGCAGTGAACCTCACTCTGAAATACATAAACCTGGAGCCAGCTTATGCATCTAAGGGTTGATGGGAGTACATGTTGGGTACTCTGTGGGTCATGATGGATTCAGAGTCTGTGTTTCCCCTCCCTGAGGTAAGTACACCCAGCGTTTCACAGCGTTTGCGGGAGAATTTTTTCTTCTTCTTTTTTTTCTTTTTTGCCATGACAGCTGTGTGCCTCCCTTTAACGTGGCGGGTGAGGCGCACGGTTGTGACAGGCACCACGGTGGTAGTTGAGCCTGTCACCCCTCATGGTAAACAGCCCTAGTGATAGATCACTGCTGGGAGGAATTGCTCTCTGCCCCCCTCCCCGCCCGCCTCATCCCCCAAAAACCTTAGTCAGGAAGTCTGTCTGGCCCACTCATATAGCCTGGGGGGGGGGGGGGGGGGCGGAAAATTGGGGAGTTTGCCCAAAAACAAAAAAAAAAGGGCTGAAGCGCACAAACAAGTCGGGGCCCCCAGCAGGGGCCAATAGGGA
>JAOEHI010053908.1:0-14636 GCA_025447815.1 Percopsis transmontana | reverse complement strand
CTGCCTTTCTGGGGAAACATTACATGTTGTATTAGACATTCCTCTTACTGTCACAATGGAGGGACAGATGCTGCCAGGTGACTCCACCCAGGTGCTCATTGTGTAACAGTCCAACATATGCAATCTCAACACAGTAAGCAAGAAGATACAGTATGTTGTACTGTAGCTAGTATTGGCCTGTACGGTTATAGATACGGTCCATAAAGCTGGGACAGACTGAATATTTGCCTACACTGTAAATATATAGTGTCCAGAGAGAGACAAAAGCTATGTCTACACTTGTACGGGACGGGAGGTGAATGCCATGTCTGTTATTCAACACATGGCAATAATTACAGAATAAGAGGCCAGCAATCTGATTGGCTCAGAGAAGATCATGGATCCATAGACGGACTTTGTGTGCGTGTGCGTTTGCATGTGTGCGCGTGTGTGTGTGCGTGCGTGTTTGACCTGGCTGACCTCACATGCACAAAGTGGGAGTTGGCAGTGGCAGGAATTAAGTCACGCGCATGCACGTGCATGTTTGCACAGATGCACAGGATAGAGAAAAATGGCTTTGGCTTGGCCCAGAAACAAACCAATACCACAGAGGTAATGACAACAAAAACATTGTTCATCATGATAAAAACAGTGACATCTGTAATACACCCATACTAATAATATTAATAATAATAATAAGTTCAAGTTCTGACCCAGTAACACTGATAGCACTGAATTAAAAACGGGAGGGGGGGGGGGGGGTGAGATAATTTACAACACATTTATGGCTGATTGACATTTGACGTGACGTTTCCATGACAACATCCTCTGTGACAACAAACAATGCTGGGAGTTGTTCTCCTTTGTAAGCGCTGTTATGTTTTCACCAGTTTTAACCCGTCGCCAGCTTCGGACGCCCATGTGGTTTTGTTCATTGTATAACACAGAACAACATAAAATATTTGCTAAATAAGCACAAAATCAAACTCCATAAGTACTACTGAGAAGAGAGAGAGGAGAGAGAGAGACAGACAGACAGACAAGACGGATAATCATATAAACATTGAACCCAGAAGCAGCACTGGACTTTAATTGTATGTACAGTTTTCCTCTTTAACATAATAATAATAATAATAATAATATTATTTGAACATTTGTACAGTCTCTTTGAATGTAAATAGCAAAAAGTTTAATGGAGAAGCTGTATGTCCTACTGTATATAAACGTGAAAAGCAGAGTTAGCTTGGTGCTGGTTGCAGACAAAATGTCCACTAGTCCAGCCAATATGGCTACATCTCATCTGGCTGGCCTTAACTGCATGCTAAATCAAAATGGGGGCACAGAATATTTGGCTTGGCAGGCCTTAACATCAACCCTTCCTCCGCTTTCCCTCTCGGCGGACCAACGCTTAGAAAGGCAACAAGCACGACCTTAACTTTTGTTCTCTTTGCTTCTCACTGCCTCAGCCTTCCTCCAGTGACATTAGTCTTCCTCCATAACTCCTGACCTCCACTTACTTCTCTCTTCTCGTTCACCTCCTGTTTCATGTGCCAGTCTTCACACTTGCCCGGGGGGGAGGAGAGGAGTGTGCACTGAGGAGGGGCAGCAGGCTGTCCCTTATAGCCCCGCCCCATCAACCAGCCTCGTGCCCACCCTGGACACTCTTCCACCCCCCGCGCGCCCTGCGGCAGGTAGACAGGGCTTCCGGTGGCGTTAGCCCCCCATTCCCTGCCGGCCCTTCACACCATGAACTCATTACTGCCGTACAGAACCAGCTGCTGCGGCGCCGAGCTGAAGTCCGGCTCCCTCCGGTGGCCGTCCAGGGGCTCGCGGGGCGAGCTGCGGCTCAGCCGGAGCCTGTGGCGGGTCTTGCCGGCCCTCTGCCCCGCGTCGGCCTCCGCCAGCGGGGCTCCCAGGGAGCAGGAGGCGAGCAGGGGTCCGGAGGAGGAGGAGCGGAAGCGGTAGTGCGGGGACGGCGAGCCGGAGGCGTTGGAGGAGACGGAGGAGGAGGGATGGTGACAGGACGAGGACAGGGAGGAGGAGGCCGAGTCGACAGAGTCCTGGGAGTCGGGCTGGCGGCGGAGCGTCCGCCGGCTCGCGGCCTCCGACCTCCTGCAGTGGTACGGCCCCCGTTCTGCTGACGGACACAACACGGCAGGTGGGACCACAACAGGGACCACTACAGGGCTGACACACTGTCTCATAGCACTCTCCGTCATACACGCTTGCTCACCAGAGGGGTCAGCGGTGGCTCCCTCCGCGGTCTCCATGGTGATATTCTCAGAGCTGTCGGCCGTGCCAATGGAGGCCTCGGACTCCGGAGTGTCGTCATCCGATGCCCGTGGCTCCAGGATTAGCATCTCATAGGTCAGCTCCTCCCTGCAGACACACACACACACACACACACGCACACACCATTAGGGAAGCCATCTTGTAAAGTCATCTTGCCCATCGGTGGGCAAATAGCACGTTAGTAGGTTCCCCTTATAGTATGTAGGCCTATGGATGCGTCGTTTCCCGTCGTACTTCTCTTTCTGCAGGCTGTCTATCTGCTCCGTGAGAACCCTCTCCTCCTGCTGCATGGCCAGCTGCTGCTGCTCGCTGAGCCCCGCCCCCCGCGCCGCGCCGTCCTCCCCTCCCGCAGCCTCCCCTTCCGCCACCGGGAGCGCCCTGGGGCTGAGGGGCGGAGAAGGGATGTGTGCACTGTTCCGCCGAGCACGACCTTTGCTCTGAGGTCACACGCGCGCACGCACACACACACACACACACACACAGAGAGAGACACACACGTGAGCCAGAGGCAGTGAGGTTAGCAGGGCAGTGGCGGCTCCATGGGCCACAGCTGTAGAGCACAGACGGTGTGTGACGCACTTAGACACTCTGACACTACTGCAGACAAGAGAATAAACAACTGGTGCTCTGAACAACACTGCTTAGATACGAACACACACACACACACACACACACACACGTGCGCTAATACTTTACTCACACAGACTAAGCAACTTTGTGTTTGTTTAAAGATGGATCCACCCGACGTACGGGCGTGGATGTTCAGATATTCTGGTGCATGCTTTCTATTTAGGTGAAGTTACTGTAGATTCACGTCTATTTTATTTAAAATAGCTACTAAAAAAAAATCATAATCAGGTGTATTTTCAGCAGTTTTCTACTGCTACCACAACTAATACAAGTCATTCTGATGAGGCAGTTAGTGTGAATAAAGCATGACAAACACACAAACACACGTGTGCATTACCTTAAGCTTAGCTGTGTTAGGCTGCATGTTAGTATGTTGTGAGGCAGGGAGAGGGGAGCAGAGAGAGAGTCAGTGCTGTCAGTTGAACAACAGTCCTATTGTCTGAGCGGTCGCCACAAACACAAACACCAACCAAAGATCATTATCATTTGCTCTTTGAAGAGAGAAATACTATTGTCATCCTGTAGGCCTAGACGTTATTCTTAGAGCAACTGTACAGACTGCTGGCAGTGCTCATTGGAGTATATTTCCACAAGCTCAAGTACGAACGTTAATGTGTTTCTACAATTCCCTTTTTCACGTTTGTTTGCTTTAACAGCGGAAAGAGACACACACACACACACACAAAATGTCGTCCGCCTATGTGACGTCTTTCAAACAGGCTGACAGGACATACTAATGGCCAAAGGACTTCACAGACAACACGGATGATCCGCAAAGACGGACGTGGTGACTGACAGCTTTACTGACAAATGATGTTGAAGGACAGGACTGGTGGTGGGTGGGGACATGGAGTGGGAGGGACATACATACATACCGGGGTGGCAGTGCGGGTAATGCTCATAAACATAACAGCAATTAGTACTGGTTTCTGGAGGGGGTTGTTTGGGAGGGAGGGAGGCAAGGAAGGAAGGAAGGAAGGAAGGAAGGAAAGATTAATTTTAGGCTATGGAGGATTTCCTTTGGCGACTACAGGAATTCATGAAGCTTGGGAAAACCAAAAAAAGTTTGACCGTTTATATTTTTCTGTTCTCTTCTTTTACTCTGTTATGCAACTGAGGTCCAAACTGAAATGGGGACCAATTCTGTGTAATTTAGTTCACTACAATGCCAATATACAAATCTACTAATTATCAGGCATCACCATCAAGTGTGATTTGGCCTTAAAGTTATGAGTTTAGATGTTTTTAGTATCCAGGCATCTCATTGGAGTATCTCATATGTGATTCAAGTCATTGCAGTGAAGTCATAGCCTGGTAGAAAGTCATTTCTCAGACGACCCAACAAATATAAAACCTGTTATAAAAATATGCACATAGAAGGGGCAAGACATGACACCCTGGCATGGCCAGGGGAGGCCATGCCAGCCTCTTGTGGAGCTGGGCAGTGAAGGTAAGTGGAATGAACATTCAAATCCATATATAAAAGTGCGTGAGATCACCAGGACCAAGAAGAAAACATATCGTAGTGCAAGTGATATATGTACAAGCATTCATAAACATTTTGTATTTGATATGTTCTAGGAATTATGCTACATAATAAAAGTTTTTTTATTAGTAGTATATATATTATTGCAGATACCTGCACTAGCAATTATTTACCTTAAACCTAAACGTAAATGAATAGAACTGATAGCAATTAAATACGATAAGCAGGCGCCTATTTCCACAGGGATGTCCTAAACCAGCCATTACATACTCCACTGGTTACCAGAGACCCCTATAGAAGTGTGGGGCATAACGGGTAGACTAGCCTTACCATGGACTTTCTAATGTGGGTGAGTCTGCTCTTAGCTTTGCTCTCTGCAAACTCCAGGCTGCTGATGTCCTTCAGACGGGCCCTGTACTTGCTCATCTGCTCGTTAATTATCAGCTCCACGCAGCTGTGGAGGAAAGGCATAGGACAGAACTTTAGATTACGCAAAACAAAACTAGTAAAATAATAGAAAATAATAGAATAGAGCTGTGACCCCTCAACAGGAGTGATTCCCTGCTTGCCACGCCCCTCAGGTCGTAAGCATGAACCACTTCTTTTACTAATATAAAAGTAGGAGGTTAAAACACCCCTAAACATCATTGGTATGAACATTTTATTAAGGATAATCAAATAAAAGTCAAAGTCAAGGGCGTACGCAGTGGTCTTGCTGATGTCTTGGACACTCTGCAGCGGGTCGATACTGTCAGGACAGCGCAGGACACACGGGGCAAACACTATAGCCAGGGCGTTGGCTGACATCCTGTTGGTCTCCTCCTGCAGGGCTATCCTGGAGCACAAAACAACATGGGTATAGTTGGTATATAGGGTGGGGGCCATTTGCATCAAGTATAATGTATAATAATATAAAAGGCAGGCATGATGAGAGGGATGGAGAGGAGAGGAAACCAGAGGAAAAAACGAGTTCTTCGGTTCTCCTTAGCAGTTAATAGAATATTTAATAAAAGTTCCAATACAATATTTAAAGGCCTCATATCATTTCAATTTCCATCCAGACTTTTTTCCTCAATTTGTACTGAACATTCTGTTTCATACATGACATCTGTTACAGATTTCAAAATTAGTCCAGCTCTTTCAGGTCCCGTTAGACAACACAACTGAAAATGTTGTGTTGATAGGGCCCTTCTAAGAAAGAAAAGTCCATCTCTACTATTAACCTGGAGTCAGGTACTGTCACTGACCTGACCAGATGGAAGATGAGGCGTTCAAGGGTGTTGAGGTGTGTTCTGCTGAGTTGGTCGATTACAGAGTAAACTCCTCGGATCACCTCCCGCTTATCTGGCTGACCTGAATCCAGAACACAGACTTGATTAAGACAAACCGTCAACATCTGAATTTGTATTCATGCCCAGATTTCAATTAGAATTCACTATATAGTCCACTTTATGAATTAACGGGTCAGGATAAATAACCATTGCAGTGGTGATTGTGTTCTTACCCATGGCCCTGAGGAACTCCTCATAAAGTTCAAAGGTCATGAGAGGACTGGGAAGGTCGCGGAGCCACTGTTTAAGCACGCTAGCAATGACGTGAATATTGTACTCATCCAGATTCACACTGTTCACGTCTGGAATGGAAAGTCAGAGCTAAATGAGTTTACAATAAACAAGTCAGTATCCTGTGTATATAAAATATATGAAACATACATATATTATACGAAAGATATGTACATATTCAGCAAAGACTTGATAACCTTATATATGCTAGTATCATGAATGTATTAAATCATGATTTAATTAATTATGAATAAACTCATCAATCATTCATAAATATATTCTAATCCCTAGTCTCTAATCTCTAGTATATTCTAGTCTTTCCCTTTCAACCTCACCTGTGTCCAGCCCCTGGCGTAGTTCTTTGATCTTATTAGTGGAGCCGGACTTCCTGTAGATGCCCTCGGTGTAGAGGCCATGCATCTCGATGTAGTTGATAAGTTTCTCCACCAGGTGGGGCACTGTGCGTTCCTCACTTGTCAGCCGGGATAACTCGACACCGTACTGTCTGGATGTCAGCTCAGGGTCATACTGAGTGAGACATACACACAGACAAATTCACAAATTCATTTATTTCTACTGAGTACTTTCTGGTTGTAGTGTGGTATAACATTTGCCCAGACAACTCAAAGAAATCTAATATTTTAATGGGACAAGCTGGAAAAAGCCAAACGCCACAGCTATTTTTTCATTGTTTACTGTTACTAATAGCAACAAAACTAAATAAGGAGTAAAGCAGTACATTAAGGTTTATCCACTAAAAAAAAGAACCTCCCATGTCTTGTAAAATGATCTTTGCAAATGTGCCTGAAATGCATGTGATGCATGTAGGATGCACCTACCTTCTTACTGCACTTAGTGGTCATCCTGGAACAGCACTTCCTGTGGCAGGCGTAGCGACACACTGGGGACAGGGAAGCAGAGCAATCAGAGCCTACACGTGTACTGTACGACCACGTGGCTAAACACAACAGCAGGGCTGTGGTCCCCAAGGGACAGGCAGGTAAACAATGTGGCTGCACCCGACACACAGTGAGCCTCCACCACAGACGGCAGACAGAAAACCCGTTTATGGAAGGAAAGGGGAGTCAAATTGAATTATTCTGACTCTTATGGAGGCATGGCGTGTGAGTTTATGTGTGTGTGTGGGCGCGCACGAGTGCCGTATGTACTGTATAATGGTGATGTAATGGTGAATTGTGGGTGGGAAATAACTAAAATGGGTGTGAGTACTTCTGGGTAAGTGAGTTACAGGAAGATTGGATGGTTTGTGTGTGTGCATGTGTGTGCGATGTTAGAGCACAGCCCAGGGCATTTGAAAAGACCTGTTATTACAGAAAAATTTACCTAGTTCTGTCAATTCTTGAGTAAATTATTATAATTTGTTTAAAATCTAATTGATAGTACCTAAAAATTTATAATATATCAATATACATTATGTGTGATGTTTTGAGGGTCTTGTTTCTGTGTGTGCACTTACATTTGCAGACACAAGCTCTGTCCATCATCCATATGAGGGACGAGCAGTATTCACAGTAAGTAGGGATGCTGTACTGGGTAGATTTGAAGATGTGGCCGTTGTGTTCTTCCACCTGCAGATGGCAGCAGAGGCAACTTAGGACATAAACACTGTTCGTGTATTCCATCTATTCCTATATTTTTAATTTACAGATGCTCCAAAAACTTTCCTCGCTTGTATATATGGGTGTGTGTGTGTATGTGTGTTTGTGAAAATGAAAATGAGAGCAGGAGCAAGAGAGAGGGAGACAATGGAGCTAGTAGCGAGTAATATGGGTGACTTACAATGTCACTTTCCTTTTTCCTCCTCTTCTTGCGCTCAGGTTTGGGAGCCTGAAATTAAAATTAAATATTGCACCTTTCGCTAATTTTCCACGTGCACAGTACAAGAAAATACAAACACACCTCATAACATTAAACAGTTGAGAGTGTTAGTGTAAGTTGAAAATAATAATGAAAGTTTGAAAGTTTCATAAGTAAACAACTTACAGTATATTCATTTAATGAATGAATGATAAATGGAATGAAATGCTAGGTTACACAAACACTTGCCCTCTCAAACTCATTCATCAAAGTCTCCTTCCATCTATCCAGCTAGACATCATGGGGGTCTTACCCTGCCGATAGTTCCTTCCATGGGCTTGTACTCAGTCATGAACTCATCCAGGAAGACCTTGAAGGTGTTGACCCAGACCTTGACAGGAGACTCACTCCAGTCCCTCTGCTCCAGACGCATGGTCTTCTCCAGAATGTGCTCAAAGAGGGCATACAGGTCCTTATAACGGATACTTCTCCCATCATCCATCTGGAGACGGGAGGGGAGGGATGAGGAGAGGAAAAGGGAGGAGGATTAGGGCAGTAGTTTTCAAACATGTGACTCACAAAAAGAAGGTGTTAATAACTTTCAGCCACAAACCACTACACTAGTAACAAAACCAAAATAAGAATATAAAATAGCAATATAATATAAATCCTTTTGCGACCCGCAAAAGACTCAGACAAACAAAAATCATATTTTCCCCCAATCCTGCTGAGCCAAACAAATTTTTTTTGTTGACTTTTGATTTGTTTTATCTACTGGCCCACGGTGGCTCACGGTGGGCCAAAACAAAGAGGTTTAAAGAAGGTTTAGACAAACATGCTTAGACAAAGCCTTTAAAAAGTTAGGTTTTCTTTTCTGCCATAGCTACTCACGGCCAGGGCTGTGGAGTACGAGTTGAAGATGTTGATCCTAAACTCCTTCAGGGCCTTCTTGAAGACAACGTCCACCATGGTGTCTTTCCCACTGTCTTCAGACTGTAGATCACTGATCTGTGAAGATAGTGATAGTGTTATGCCACTAGCATAATCTACAGTATATAATGTTTAAAATGCGGATTTGTGTTGGGGCTCCAACCTTCTTCATGAGGAAGTCGTTCATGCTACGGTAGTCGTGAGCAGATGTGAGGATGTGCAAGGCATCGTTCTGCCACTGGGTGGGTTCTAGAGTCACGCTGCTGATTTTCATGCTGCGTGGCCTCCTTGACTTCGGGGATGGCTCCTTGTTCTCCTTACTGTCCCGGGCCCCCCGCAGAGGAGTGCTTACTAAATCTGAACTGTGGGAAGGAGATGTCCCTTCTGGAAGGGAGAGGGGTAGAAGTAATGTAAAATGAGACAAAGGTAAGTGAATTACAAATGTATTAAACTAGGCTGATGGGGTTGTGTGCAATTTTGAAGACTTCTGGATGTTACTGTGGAATAAGATATGATCTCTTTATATATTGTATCTTCATATAAAGTGCTGCCTCACATTTTGAAGTCTTGACACCAGACTTCAAAACACTTAAACATTTTCTAAAAGCTAAATGCATTATTACCTGTGTTTACAGTCACTTGTCAGTTATCTTGACTAAATCGAAATGACTAAATAATGTAGTCTACAAGTAAAGGGATTCATGTTAGCGTAACTTCTTGTCTTACCGTGCGCATCTGCGGCCTCGCTCCCAACAGCCTGCAGTTTTTTATCGCCGTGCTTCGATTTACTCCAGAAGCGGATCCTCCCTCTCATCCTGTTGGACGCCACACATAACTCTCAGTCAAACACAACTTCACTTCTCTCCAATAACCTTCCATATCAAAGCCTACCAAACCAATTAAAATGGCAATTAATGCAGACACTGAAAAGCATATTCTGGAATGTCAAGAATGATTGTTTATCAAATGAATGACAGCAGAGTTGACGTTTCTTTATTTTGGCCAATTCGCCAAATGTTTTGGTAAGGTCTAAGATTGTGGAAATATGAATGGTTCTATGGAGGGGTAACAGGATGAGTACCTTCCATCCTGGCTGGAAGTCTTTCTGAGTACCTCCACCTTTCCCAGGTCTCCAGACGACATTGTCTTATGAATCTTCTTCTGGTCTTTGTGAGATGACTGGAGAGGAGAAGAAGGAGAGGATAAGAATGGTCAATTGGAAATATTTTTGGTGCCAATTCCTACCTCATCAATATGTGTAGCTGATTTCTGAGTATTTCCAATTAATGAAACTTGTGAGCTTATTAATGAGGACTAAAATCTTATCAATGAATCTGAATACTGCAAAATTAATGAATGAATCAACCAGGGTATCTTCTGCTTAATCTGAAGGAAATAAAAAAGCATTAATGACATTTTTACGTAATATTGTTATTGAGATGGTGAGAGAGATCATGCTCTTAACGTCCTGTTAGGTACTATAAGAGAATGATACTGTTAGTGGAGGGTTATTCAGTCATGGTTTAGACAGTTCTATGTACAGACATACAGAGGGTCAGTCAACTATTGTGAATATATGCCATAACTGTATATTCATTGCATAAACAATCAGTCTGTTGCTGCTGTTTATCTTATCACATTATGTGGAAAAACGTGTTTTTCAGCTAACCTAGGAAAACATCATGTTAGTTGTGAGATAACTGGTAACAAAAACAATGTATTGTAGAAGCTTTTTCCCAAAAAATATAAGAAATATATGACGAAATGTATGAGAATATGGATCTCTTTAGGAGTTAAAAGAGTTGTGTGAGATTCTGAAAGAAGGTAATTTGAACGCATCCATAATCTGGCATTTAAACCCACAATTCCCAGGATACCTTGCAAGACAATCGTCTAGAAATCGCCGAGTTAAAGGTTTTTTAGATGGTTTCACCTTTGACAGCCTGGCGGAAATCTCAAGCGCAAGCGAAGCAGCAGAATTTTTTTGTTTGGTAGTAGTGTATCATTCCAGGGGTCGAACGGTAGCTGGGTTAGCAAGTGTTAAACTCCTCCCCCCCAAGCCTCTCGGCCCAGAATCCCAAAAAGGAGAGAGTCCTAGCGGGACAGGGCATAGTTGGAGATCCCCAGCATTTACCATCTCCGAGTCACTGTGACAGTCGACCTCAGGGTGGGCGCGTGGGGGAGACAACGTGGGGGGCAGTGTGCGGGAGAGGGCGGGGACGTAGTATTCATCATCGTCGTCGTCTGACTGAGTCGCCCCTTCCGAGTTACAGCGGGTGAGGAAGTCAGTACGTGCCCGGGACACGCGAGCTTTCTTTTTGGGGCGGCTCACCTGATTCCAGTCAACCACAGGGATTGTATACGTTATCTGGTGCGGTGAGGCACAGTATACGCCCTGGTACGGCAAGCATTTATTTTTTATATCTAATCATATTGGTTTACATGTGAAAGTGTATAAGTGTATATATTAGTATAGACATCAGACATATAGACATGAGACATATAGACATCAATAAACATTAGGCTGTTATTAGATAATATCAGACTGAACATTGTAAATAGAAATGCTGCCAACCATTAGCATGGGAGAATAAAGCAACCCAAAATTATTGAAAATGTTTTTCCAAAGGCTTCAACACAAGTGATGTTGGAATTATAAATATATATGTGTCATTGTGGTAAAAAGGCTACTTAAAAAAAACATTTAATTAGTGTGAAAGTCGTGTGAAAAACTCCAAACTTTTATTTTGGATATACCGTATCAAGTCAAAAATTATCTCTTTATCACAGGTTGGTTTCTTGCATTAGACCCTACATGGTTGTCTCAGTTTTGGTTAATAGACCCAAAAACATAAAAATATCTATAACAGAACTTCATAATTCCGAGCTCACCATTAGTGACATTCAGATGACACCATGTCAGAAACATTAGCAAAGTACAATTTCCAGGCAGCTGGGAATTGTGAGTTCACGTGTGTGATATCTCACCTCTCTTCTGGATCCAGCCGAGGTCTCATCTCTGTACATGGCCAGAGACCTCTCTTGGTTCACTAGGTCCTTATCTGACCTGCAAGTCAAGAGATGGACATCAAGTGAAGGTATACACAAGCACAACAATGCATCACCTAAAGCTCACTTCCAGTTAGTAAGGTGTACTGTAACAGTGCACTCACTTGGAGAAGGGCAGCCTGCGTCTTGGTGGAGAGAATACAGCACTTGTAGGCTTCTCCATCATGTTCACAATGACAGTCTGGGCCGAGCTCTTCCTCTGGGCTTTCGGTGGTTTTGTCTCCAAGACGGGACTGGGAGCCCCTTGCACAGGCCTTCCCCCTTTCCCCTCCTGTTGGCTGGGAAGAACAACGGGAAGGGGAGCCTTAGGCTCCAGAATGATTTGTAGATCCACTTCAGCGGGGCAGATCCCTGAGACCTCTAGACCATGGTTAGTGGTGGAGGGCACCTCAGAGGACTTGTCCTTCAGAGATATTTCTCTCTTAGGCTGAGTAGCAGTCCTTAATGGTTGTCCCTTGTCTGACCCTACCTCCAAGCCTGCAATGGTGGTCAGACCGCGAGGAGGTGTAGTAGAAACACCTGGAGGTGTTGTAGAAACACCTGTTTTAGAAACTCCTTGAAGACTTTGGGCTGCCTGCAGCTCATGTTCCTCAATGGGACTTTCTTTCTGCATGCTAATCACCACGACTACTGGCCGTCGAGAGGTAGACTCCCTCCTCTCTTTGTGTGGTCTGCTGGGGCTTTCAAGTTTTGGTTCCCGCACGGGGCTTTGGTCAGAAGCAATATAGAATGTCGCTCTACGAGCCTCCTCCATCGTCGGTTTTTCATTGTCGTTGGAGTCACTGAGGCTCTTGTGTGATGAATGAGCCTCAGGCTGGGAGGTTTCCTGGCTTAGAAGTTCAGCTAGGCATACAGAGCCTTCAGTCTCCACATCATCTACGCAGAGCAGCTTAGAGCTGCCATGGACAGCGGGTGACTCTTGGGGTGAGTGTCCTAGGTGGTCTTCCAGGTGACGGGCACCGCCGTCTGTCTGGGAGTCTTCTAGCAGCGGACCTCCAGCAGCGCTGGTCCGGCCCTTGAGAAGCTCCAGGCTGAACTGAGCCTGCTCCAGCTCTCTCATCCGTCGACTCACTCGTTTTGTCCGGGTCCTGTGGCTCGCCTCATCTACGCTTTTATTCTTTTCACAGTCCTCGTCCCTGCCCGCCTCTTCCACGTGCAGCAGCTCTGCCTTTGAGTCCTCCCCCAGCTCTGTTTCAGGTGCTAAAAGGGTGAGGTCCTCTGGATCAAGTAGCTGCCTAGCATGCTGCTCCTTCAGATCTCTGAACCTGAAATCACATTAGTATTATTAATAAATAATGGCCATGGAAAGAAATTTAAATCGAAAAGTGGCTGGTCAATGATAGTTTCTAGTGTTTAAAAAAAATAAAAATATTCTAATATATTTCTATAGAAATGGAAAAGAAAAGAAATTCTACCACACCTCTCTGCAACAAATGCTCCAAAAATGAATCCTTGCTGCCTATTTACCTGAGGCGAGCTAGGTATCCTCTGCTGAACGCCTGGAGCTGCATCACCACTGTGTGCGTTCTACAGTAGCGGCTCCTTTCTCTGTATCCTCTCCAGCCTGTTTGAACCGTAATGGCCGCCAGCACCCTGCGGTGCCACCAGTTTCTCCAACTCCTCTGGATTACCAGGGCAGAGTCTCGCCACTGCAGATAAGTCCTTCGCTCTCTGTAGCCCCTCCATGCTGCCTGCAGGCACACAACTGCCCCCTCCACAACAGCAGGGTCAACGGCAGACTCCGAATGCTTGAGAAGACAGCCTCGCCACCATTGCTATGGAAACAGGAAGGAAGGACGCAAAAAGATTTGCTGGAATGACAGTAATAATGGTTATAATTGAAAAACAAATATTACTAAAATGTGCGTGTGAATTTGGATTTGCTGTACGCGGTGACCCTTAAAAACAACTTGCATACTTGAAACTTGTTTGATTATTTTTTATTAATTTCTCTTCAAAATTGGCTTTATCACTTTTTCTCTTTAAAAAAGGAAATTTTCATAGAGGTGGAATTGCCAACAATTCCTTAGGTAAGTGACAGTGTGTATGATTATTCTCTCTTAATTACTATTCTACAATTGGTTATCTGTGATTTACTGCTCCCTTCCAGCCATGGTTTGTTTTTATTCCTTAGCTTCAACTGAGATTAATTCTCTTTGATCCAGTCTCGATGGTGTGAATTCTAAAAACGCTCCACTCCGAAGTGCAAGCGTTTGTCAACCATCAGATGAAGTGGCCTGCTATCATTTAAAACTAGTAATTTGCTATGATTGAATGAAGTGTAAAGTTTATAATTGCCAATATCGCCTTTTGGAAAAATAATCAATCTAGTGCAACTTAAAACACAGCTTGTTGCTGCCGTACCAGTATATTGTAATTATTAGTAATGAAATAAAATGTTATAAACTCAGAGACATTGATTTGGGAAGCACACACTATTAATCATGACACTGGCCCTTTAAAGGCCAACATGATTCTGGCCTATGAATGCTGGGAGAGTCATTTCCTGCATAGTAACCAAATTGCTGGTATTTATTACATTTATAACGCGCCACACACACATAAGAAGCAAAATGTATCTTGTTGAAATGTATTATCCAGAGAGAACACTGCGTTCTTTTGTGGGGGGTGATATGACCAAAATATGTAAATTTTCTTTTGAATCACACCAAATTCACCAAATGTTTTTAATGATTTTTGTCAAGGTACAAGCGATATGAGCGATGAGGTATTCAGTTGTTTGTTAACATGCATTACACTATTGCCTACAGGCGATTCTTTATCTCTCTACCAGGATGAAATCCTC
This sequence comes from Percopsis transmontana, assembly GCA_025447815.1. NCBI lineage: Eukaryota > Metazoa > Chordata > Actinopteri > Percopsiformes > Percopsidae > Percopsis > Percopsis transmontana. The sequence goes on along the minus strand of JAOEHI010053908.1, from coordinate 64 downwards.
AGCCCCATCGTTAGACCTTACACTGGTGCAGTGGGCCCTGGGTTCCTCCTGGTGCAGGACAATG